>PVIW01009063.1:0-54928 GCA_004026585.1 Noctilio leporinus | reverse complement strand
CCTTCAGTGGTCAGGGGGAAAGGGGTTGGGGGGAGGGGGGAGGCAGAGGCAAGGAAGGGGAGCAGCTTAGACAAGAACCTAGTATAAAGGAACCATGGACATGGACAACAGGTGGGATTGACTTTGGGGGGAATGGGTGGGTGGGGAGGGGGACAGAGGGGAGCAAAAAGGGGATGGATGTAATACAACAACAATAAAACTAAAACAAAACAAAACAAAATGTTGCATTTCTCAAGTCAGACCTTCATTGTGTGTGTGTACTGGCTGGGTGTCCCCCACCCCTGACACCCACACTCCATGAGGATGGAGAAGTGTGACCTTTGACTCCTGAGTATCAGGAGCTGCCTTGGCAGCTCCCTGCCATGGCCTCTGAGCACAGCCACACCTCTTCATGTGGAAATACCTTCCCACTTCCTCTCACCTGCTTATCATCAGTCCCTCTGGTTCAGAGTGTACTGTCCCTAACCTCTAACTCTGGGGTGGGCAAGTCACTCAGACCAAGTCAATCTGCACCCTTCATGACCTGCTAAAGTGGTTGGTTCAGAGATGGGCATGCGACCCAAGCTGAGCCAATAGGAGTCTTCCATGGGACTTGTGCTGGCAGAAGGAGCTTCTTTCTCCGGATGGCCAGCAGCCAGAGCCGCGGTCAGCCTGTACCACCCGAGGCCATTTTGCCTACTTGGGGAGAAATACCAATAGCAGCAAAGAAGCTGATCTGAGGGGCAGAGGGGAGAAGTTGGCTCCCTGAGAGCATCATTTGAATGTCTGGACCCAGGAACACCTGCAGTGAGACCTGCTCCTGGACTCGTAGTTAATGAACCTCTTTTTTGTTTAAACCATCTTGATCTGGGTTTCTGTCACTTACAGACTTGTGCCTACAAATCTCCCTCCTGGCTTTTTTGTTCTTGTGGAAAATAAACCCACTCTCATTGCCAGCAATACTGAAAATCGTATCTCTGGGCTAAGGAAAGCCCCTGTGAATGCCACATGAGGAATTCTGCCCCAGCACTCCGGTGGGGGCAGAATCCCTCCACGTGTTTATTACTCACTGTCTCTGGCGAACTGGCAGGAACTCACAGAACCTTCGTGGCCCTGCATCAGAGTCACACAGGCTCCATGGCTTCGAAACTCTCCTGTATGGACATTCCATATTTTTAAGGTCTTATCCCAAGAGCTTGTACACAGGAAATGGCCGCTGAAGGTAAAACAGCAGTTTGAGATCGCGTTGGTGTGTGCCCTGAAACACAGACGGAATGGTGCGCAGGCTAGCTCTGTGTTCCTGGGGAATCTGAGGACACACCTAAAGTGGGGGTGAAGAGACAGGGCACTGGAGCTCCTTTGATCACTGCCTACCATGGTCCAGACAGTAATTGCTCTATGTCGCACTATTCCAGGATTTCTCAACCATGGCAGTACTGACATTTTGTATTCCGTAACTCTTCGTGGTAGGGGGGCTCTTTTGTTCATTGCAATATGTTTGGCAGCTGCTGGACTTGAAATTAATGAATTTCTTTTGTTACTTAAACCACGTTGAGCAAGCCTGTACCCACTAGATGCCAGTGGCCCTCACACCTAGCTATGACAACCGAAAATGTCTAGACGTTGCCAAATGTCTGCCGGGGTGCAAAATTGCCCCGATTGAGAAGCGCTGTGCTATTCAGAGGTGCTTGAGGAAGAAGAACAGCTGGGAAAACTCTCTGTGGTGGTGAACGGACTCACAGCCTTTTAGGTTTGATGCTGGGTCAGGGAGAGTGGGCCTCCCTGCTCGCTCACCACTGCTTTTCTCTCCTAGACATAGAGGCTTGGTTACCTCTCCCGCCTCCTCCTCCACCCCCTCTCTTCCCTTCACCCCAATTGTGTTCACTCTCTCTCTCCCTCTCTGTCTCCTCCTCTCTTTTCATCTGTGTTCAGTGTCATTAAAAGCATATTTTAATGTTGTGCATTTAATTAATAAAATTCGGGATTATCCATTATCGATTTTTAAAAATGTCTTCTTGTTGAGGGAAAGGAAAAAAAAAAATCTCTCAGCATTGTGTTGCTTTTTTGCCTGTGTGTGATCTTCAAAGTATTTTTTCCCACAATTCTCATCTCCTCTTATGAATAATTTTCAAACAAACCTATAAGCATAAGTGAGCTTCTCTGAGTAGTCTGATTCATAAAATCAATCATTTTACCTGAGGAAAAGGTTGGACAAAACTGTTTTCTAGCCCTGGCTGGTGGCACAGTGGATAAGGCGCCTGCCTGCAAACCCAAAGGTCACTGGTTCAATTCCCAGCCAGGGCAACATAACCAGGTTGCAAGCCAGGTCTCCAGCCAGGTCCATGGCTCTCGCCCTCTCTACCTCTCTCCCTTCTTCTTCTCTCTCTGGAAATAATAAATAAAATCTTAAAAAAAAAAAAAAAAGAAGAAGAAGAAGAAGAATGTCTTAAAAAAAAAACTTTTCTACAGCATGGGTCAGTTTGGGACTGTGTTTCAGTTCTCTGAAATGCACAAACTGAGCAAGATCACAGGGGGAAAAGGTCAACAACCCAAGGGTGTCGGGGTAAAACTTTCCAAACTCCTATGCCTGTTGGAACAGCGAAGAACCATTCCAGCATGCAGACCCTGTCGTTGGGGTTGAAACCAGGGCTACATCTGTTTTCTAAGATGGGGTTCTCATTTCAAATAAGTTCCACTTCTTATAAAAGCTTTTTTTTTTTCCTCAGTATAAACGTTGGAGGACATGCTTGGGTTGCACACGCACGTCTGGACAGGGTGGGGTTGATGCACTTCTCTCCGTTCCTGCCGCTAAGTGCAGCTAACAACACTGGGCATTTATAAAGCAAACAGAAGACTCTGAAAGGTGGAGAAAAGAAGGCAGACTAAGTGGGGCTCTTAGGACCCAAGGTTGGCATCTGGTAGGCCCCGAGGGCTTTCTTTTTGCTTCATACATCCTGGACTGGCTACTGGAAAAGCTTGTAACCAATATTTTAAAAACCTACTATGGAGAACAACAACTAAAAAATAGGCCCCCGAGTTAAGCCATTCTCCCTAGCCAAAGGGAGAGCCTAACAAAACAGAACACCTTTAGACAATAACCACCTTACCCAGACAAATATCTTGTTGAAAGCGGCAGTCCCATCCCCACCCCTGTCAGCAAAAACTGAGGGGGGAGCCCAGACAGCCACCCTTGCCAGACTCATAGTGTAATGCCCAACATGTCCAGGATACAACTAAAAATCACTTATCACGCAAAAAGCCAGGAAAATCTCAACCTAAAGGAGAAAGATAATCAACAGTTGCCAGCACTGAGATTAGAATTACGTGACAAGGATTTTTAAGTAGCTGTCATAAAAAAATGCTTTGATGAATAATTATAATCAAACAAACAGGCCCTGGCTGGTGGCACAGTGGATAAGGTGCTGGCCTGTGAACCCAAAGGTCGCTGGTTCGATTCCCAGCCAGGGCACATAACCAGGTTGCAAGCCAGGTCTCCAGCCAGGTCCATAGCTGGAGGCAGGTGAAAGGTAACCATATACTGATGTCTCTCTCCTGCTCTGCCTCTCTCCCTTCCCCTTTCTCTAAAAATAATAAATAAAATTGTTTAAAATAAAACAAACAAACAAACAAAAGGATAGAAATTCTCAGTAAAAAAAAGAAGAAGAAGAAGATATAAAGAATGATCAAGCCCTGGCTGGTGTGGCTCAGTGAATTGGAGCCAGCCTGCAAACCCAAAGGTCACTGATTCAATTCCCAGTCAGGGCACATAAGCAGGTTGCAAGCCAGGTCTCCAGCCAGGTCCTTAGCTGGGGGCAGGTGAAAGGCAACCATACATTGATGCTTCTCTCCCTTTCTTCCTCCCTCCCTGGCCTTCTCTCTGAAAATAATGAATAAAATCTTTAAAAAAAAAGAATGGTCAAGTAGAAATTTCAGAACTGAAAAAATACAGTAAACCAAAATAAAAAATCCCAGCGAGGAAAATAAAAGAAAGCATTAGTGACTATGAAGTTCAGACTGCATAAATTAACCTACCCAAAATGTCAACTGGAAAAAAAAAAAAAAAAAACTCAGAGCCTCAGAAACCTGTGCGATTATAACAAAATATCTAAGCATTTGTCTCATGAGTGTTCTAGAAGGAAAGGTGAAAGATGAAAGAGGGTGGAGCTGAAAGCAAACAAAATTCATCTGAAATTTTACCAAATTTGGCAAAAGACATAAACCTATAGATTCAACAAGCTGTCTAATTCTAAATGGGAAAATTCAAAGAAATCTACACC
Source organism: Noctilio leporinus (assembly GCA_004026585.1). NCBI lineage: Eukaryota > Metazoa > Chordata > Mammalia > Chiroptera > Noctilionidae > Noctilio > Noctilio leporinus. The sequence continues at coordinate 50,672 of PVIW01009063.1, read as the reverse complement.
CAGACATACCATAATTAAACTTCTAAAAACTGAAGACAAAGAAAAAAATCTTGAAAGCAGCAAGAAGGAAATGAAATCTCATCTTTAAGTGAAAAACAATTTGGATGGCAATGGATTTCTTATCAGAAACCATGGAGACCAGAGCAAGTGGCATGACAGTTTCAAATGCTGAAAGAAAAATACCTCTCGATCCCCAGCCTGGGCACATAACCAGGCTGCAAGCCAGGTCTCCAGCCAGGCCTGTAGCTGGAGGCAGGTGAAAGGCAACCATACATTGATGTCTCTCTTCCTCTTTGCCTCTCTCCCTTTCCTTCTCTCTAAAAACAATAAATAAAATATTTTTTAAAAAGAAAAAAAAAGAAAAGAAAAATACCTCTTAACCCAGATTTCTGTATCCAGTAAAAATATCTGTCGGGCCCTGGCTGGTAGCACAGTGGATAAGGCACCAGCTTGCAAACCCAAAGGTCTCTGGTTCGATTCCCCAGCCAGGGCACATAACCAGGTTACAAGCCAGGTCTCCAGCCAGGTCTGTGGCTGGAGGCAGGTGAAAGGCAACCACACATTGATGTCTCTCTCCCTTTCTCCCTCTCCCTACCCCTCTCTCTAAAAATAATAAATAAAATATTTTTTTAAAAATTTGTTGGAATGAAGGGGAAATGAAGACATTTTCAGGTGAAGGGAAACTAAGAGGATTTATGGCCCCCAGACCTATCCTGAAAGAATGACTAAGGAAAGTTCTTCTGAACAGAAAAATAAAGCAGTATAAAAAGAAAACCTGGACCATCAGAAAGGAAGACAGAACATAGTAAGTAAAAGGATGGGTAAATACAGTGGACTTCCCTTCTTGTCTTGAGTTTTCAAAATTACATTTATAAATATATAAATATAATGAAGTAGTTTTGTTTATTCCTTGCAAGCTTCAAAATCAGTTGTGATTATGTTGGCTCACATTGAAACAAATGTACCCGAGTCCTATCCCAGCCGAGAGGTCACAGCTGGTAGTTCTCTCCTAGTCCGCCCTCCTGCTTCCCTTTCTCCCTCTCCAGCCTAGTCGTGACACCCACAACTGAGTTGGGGATGCCCAACACGGATGGTGGCTCACAGGCTGAAGGTGTGCAGGCCAAATTGAGGAGGGCATGCATGGGGACCCCCACCCGCTGCCCTAGGATACTGCCCAGCCCCCTGGGGCCCCTCCTCACTTGGTGATGGTGAACAGTGTGGCCTGGGATGTAACATCCCAGATCTTGATGCTCCTGTCCAGGGAGACAGAAGCCACCCTCTGGCTATCAGGGTCAAAGCAGCAGGCTGTGACAGGTCCTTTGTGATGATCTGAAGCACAGGGAAAGGGACTTGTTATGCTCATTCCACATGCCGGGCCGCATGCTTCTCGCAGCCCTGGGGCTCATACTACTCCCCAGGCATTGACAATATTCCAGAAACACAATCCTGGTTTTCTCTAGGGTCTATCCATTCACACATTCCTGAGTGCCTGCTACACGTATCAGGCTTTGAACAAGGAGCATGGCTGATCCGCTACCAGTCTGGTGGGGATTTACCTTCGTTCAAATGGGCAATGCCCCACAGTAGGCCAGGGACCATGACAAGAGAGCGAGATACCTTACAGCTCCTGGCCATGCAAACTTACCCTTGATGTATGACACAGTCATGGCATTTTTCGAGTCTGTTATACAGATTCCATGATCCACGTCGAAGCCTGAGACCACATATTTACCATCAGGAGAAAACTTACAGGAAGCTATGATGTTTTCATGACTGATCTTCCACTGTAATAGGGCAACAGTCAAAAGGTTGTTTTCTCTCTAGCCTGGCTGTTCAGTAGAGCTTTCTGTAATGATGGAAACGTGCCACCTATGCACTGTCCAATATCCTAGCCCCTGGGGACACGTGGCCTTTGAGAACTCGAAGTGGACTAGTGCAAATAAGCAACTGAATTTTTTGTTTGGTTTTAATTAACCTAGCCAATTAATGAATGCAATTAATGTGTCCAGGATAGATGAAAAAGGATAAGGAGAGCACCCAGCGGAACTGAGAGCAAGTTTCTAGTAACGGGCAAGTTTATTCCTGTTCATGTTGGTCAACAAGTGGCATTGCCTGGCACTGTAGACCAGGCACTGCAGCCCAGTCCCTTGAGGAGCTCACAGTCCCCTGGGGAAGGCTGGCACCGAACCACAATAAGGCGACAATAAGCTGCTCAACATTCTAGAAAAGGAGGATCTGTCTGTTATAAAGTATAGCATTGCCAATCTGACCATTTTCAACCATGCCCACCAATTATTTGACAGTCCTCCCTTCCCCGATGCCAGCCCTCCACCATCTTGGGTCCCTGAGAAAACTCTCTTTTCCTAGAAGGCCGGCTTCTCCTCCCACCCCACACCTAGCCCAAGGCTCTCTAAGCCCAATTAAGACCCTGTGCCTGGAGCAGGCCTAATTTACCAGCAGCTGGCCTGTCTCAAGGTCCCACATCTTCAGTGTCTTATCATAGGCTGCTGCAACAAATCTGGAAGTAAAATGACACGCATGGGGTCTGTATGACAAAGGCAGTTAGGCATATGGTTTCCCCACAAAAAGTTTTAATAATATAGGACCAAGATTGCAAATAATAGCAGAATCTCCCCAAAGATGCTCCATAACTCCCCCTGCTCCCCGCTCTGAGAGCAGGGGGTTCTCAATGAAAACAGAGAGAACATATCTCAGAATCACCCCAGCACCATTCTCTTCCTTCTCCCTCAACCGTCCAATCTGTCCCTTCATGTTTAGGGCATTAAAGGTGCCATCTCTTAGGTTCTAGAACTGACCACCTTCCTCTAACACGGTATCTACAGCTCACAAGCATCAATCACTTCATAGAAAAATGCTTTAATAGTTCATTTCATCCTGAAATGTTTTACTGTACATTTAGTGAAATAATAAACACGTACTTTTATTATATGGCATGTTTTTGTGGTCAACTTTGTCCCCTGTGTAAGATAAATTTCCACGAAAGTTAAATTTCCATGTTGGATTTACTCAACTATCCCCGGTGTGCTGTACGCTGGCCTGCCACTTCACTCTTGCTTTTCCTGACCGGTGTAAAGGAAGGAAAGGTCACCTTCTGCTGTCAGCCGTGACACTGCACTCTAAAACTGGAGCTTTGGGCCCGCGTTCAAAGTCCCGAACAACAGATCCATCCACAGCATCCTCAAATCAACAGGAGACAGGGACAGAGAGCGAAAGGTCACTGAGGCATTGGCTCAAGTTGGGAACTGAGCTCCACCTCAGCCCTGAGCTTGTCTACAGCAGCAAAGTATCTGAACCTCAAGGTCCTGTGACTTTCATCCAGTTCAAAAGGGTAAAGGGACATCACCCAGGGTCACACAGCTAGTGGGTCCCAAATGTGGGACCTGAACAATTTGGACTGTTCTTAATAAACCCTCCTGCCTAGCCTGCCTGGCCTTGACACCACCAATGACACAGAAAATGCTCCTCCAAGGTCATCAAGAGGGTGAGAAGCTATCTTCCACCTGGTTTCCTGAACTGGCACCCAGGAACCAGCCTTGACTCAGTCCACCCTATCCCTCTCCTGCCCTTGAAGCCAGAGGAAAAGACAAACTCAGAACTGACTATCCTGAGCCCAGGTCCAGCCACGTGATCAACTGGGCCCAGCCCCTGAGGAACATTGCCATCAGCCAGCCCTGCTCCTCACTGACCAGCACTGGCCCCAGTCAGGCCTGCTGGCGCCTACTGCCTATGCCCAAGAGGCTTTGGAACAGTCCTTGGTGACCACTTCTCTGCAACCTTGTCTGATCATCACATCCATGTTCCTTGTGTCCCTGATTCCTGCACCTTGGGACAATGACCTCAGGTCTGCCTCTCCCAACAGCCCCTCATAAACAGGTCCCAGACCTGGCCACTTTTCTGTCCTCTGAGACCAGCAAGGCATGGTCATACCATGTCTGTGGATAGAACTCAGTTTTCCAAGTGGAAGGAGATCCAAAGGGATGACATAGCCCAGACACTCCAGGTAGACCCTAGGCACAACTGAGGCCCTCCAACAAAAGGTGAGGCCCTCCCACCCATTGGTCTTCATCCCCTGCTCCCACTATTTCCAATTCAGCAGTCTAACAGCAGCTATACTAACCTCACCCCTCTCCAATGGCTTAACACTAGGGAAGCCCTCACTTTGCTTCTCCTTCCTGCACTTTGCTCAGAAAGGCCTCCCCAGCCCTTTGTGATCCTTGAGAGCGGACTCTTATGCCACAAGAAGTGGCATAAGCTTGCAGGATGCTTTGGTTCCACCTAAATTGGGGCCACCTACCCACAGCTTCACAGTGCTGTCATAGGAGCCACTGAGAAGCTTTGTGTCATCCACACAGAAGTGACAAGAGCTCACTATGTGCTGGTGTCCAGTCAGAATTTGAAATGGGATCTGAAAAAAGAGATAGACTGTTGAGTTCAGCAGGATGCAGAAACCAAGATCAATACTTTTTATGTTTATTTTTTTTAAAGATTTTATTTATTTATTTTTAGAGAGAAGAAGGAAGAAAGAGAGGAAAAGAAACATCGATGTGTGAGAGACACCTCAATAGGTTGCCACAACCCAGGCATGTGCCCTGACTGGGAATCAAACCAGCATTCTTTCCTATTTTTATACGTTTGTAATGAACAATTCTAAAAAAAAAAAAAAAAAAATCATGTATAAAAGCATCGAAATAGAAATACATTTAACAAAGAAATTTTAAACATATTCTGAAAATTGCAAAGCGTTGTTCAAATAAAAATTTTAAAACCTAAATAAAAGAGAAATCATCCTACATTCATGGATTATCAGATTCACTACCATTAAGATGAAAATAATCTCCAAGCCCTGCCCAAAGTGGCTCAGTTGGTTGAGCATAGTACTGCAAAGTGAAAGGTCACCAGCTCAATTCTAATCAGGGCCTATGATGGAATTGTGGGCCTAGTCCCTAATTGGGGACTATGAGAGGCAATCAATTGATGTTTCTCTCTCACATCAATATTTCTCTCTCTCTCTTTCTCCTTCCCTCCCTCTCTCTCTAAAACTAAATAAATAAAATTATTTTAAAATAAAATTAATAAGGCTCTGGCTGGTGGTACAGTGGATAAGGTGCCAGCCTGTGAACCCAAAGGTTGCTGGTTTGAATCCCCAGCCAGGGCACATAACCAGGTTGCAAGCCAGGTCTCCAGCCAGATCCGTAGCTGGAGGCAGGTGAAAGGCAACCATACATGGATGTCTCCCTCCCTCTCTGCTGCTCTCCCTACCCCTCTCTCTAAAAATAATAAAATCTTTAAAACAATAAAAATAAATAAAATAAAATGAATAAATGTATCTTCTGGTGATGATTTTGTTTTTAATTTTTAAAGAAAGAAAAGAAGAAGAAAATCTCCAAAATGATCTACAGATTCAACGCTATGCTATCAAAATTCCAGCTGAAATTGACAAGGTGATCCTAAAATTTGTATGGAAACTCAAAAGAAGCAGAATCACCTAAATGATCTGGGGTGGGGGTGGGGACAATGGTGCGGGACTCACAAGACCCAATTACAAAACTTACTACAATTAGAGTTACAATAATCAAGACAGTGTGGGACTGGCATAGGATAGACATAAAGATTGATGGAATAGAATTAAGAATCCAAAAATAAGCCCTCATATTTTTGGTCAGTTGATTTTTGACAAAGGTGCCTAGGTAATTAAAGATGGAAAGAGAATAGTCTTTTCACCAAATGGGGCTGATGCAAGTGGTTATCCACAAACAAGGCAATAATGCTGGACTCTTACCTCACACCATATACAAAACTAACTCAAAATGTATCAAAAAGGCCTAAATACCAAAGCTAAAACTACAAGACTCTAAGAGGAAAATATAGGTATAAATCTTCATGAACTTGGCTCAGGCAATGGTTTCTTAGATATGACACCAAAAGCACAAACATTATTAGTAGCAACAACAAAGTTTTGTGTTTCCAAACACAACATCAAGAAAGTTAAAAAATTCACAGAATAGAAAGAAATCTTTGCAATCATACATTAGATAAGGAACTTGTGAGCAGAATATATAAAGAACTCTTAAAAGTTAACAATAAGGTACTCACATTACTCAGGAAGTTGTATGTTATTTGAAAGTAGACTTGAATTAACCATATACATAACCAAATATATTGCAAACTCATGGTCAACCACTATAAGTATTAAAAGAAAAAAACCCTTTTACATCTGATATGCCAAGAAATGAGAGAAAAAGGAATTGCAAAAAATGCTCTATTAAAACCATAGAAGGCCCTGGCTGGTAGCACAGTGGATAAGGCGCCGGCCTGCAAACCCAAAGGTCGCAGGTTCGATTCCCCAGCCAGGGCACATAACCAGGTTGCATACCAGGTCTCCAGCCAGGTCTGTGGCTGGAGGCAGGTGAAAAGCAACCATACATTGATGTCTGTCTCCCTCTCTGCCTCTCTCTCTTCCCCTCTTTCTAAAAATAATAAATAAAATCTTTAAAAATAAATAAATAAAAATTTAAAAAAAAAGAGAGAAAGAATGAATGGATTAATTTTTCCCTTTTCTATTTAAAAAAAAAAAAACATAAAAGACAGAATGAAAATGGAAGCAAAAATAAGAACAAAGGCAACAAATCGAAAACATTAATAAATATGATAGATACTAATCCAACTATGTCAAACATCACTCTGAATTGTCTAAATCCACAAATTAAAAGATAGAGATTGACAGAATAGATTTAAAAATAAATGCTGACAATATGTTGTCTGTAAGAAACCCACTTAAGATGTAAAGACACATATAGATTAAAAGTAAATGCCTTGCTGGTGACACATTGGATAAGGCACTGGCCTGAAAACCCAAAAGTTGCTGGTTTGACTCCCAAGTCAGGGCACATAACCAGCTTGCAACCCAGGTCTCCAGCCAGGTATGTGGCTGGAGGCAGGTAAAAGGCAACCGTACATTGATATCTCTCTCCCTCTCTGCCTCTCTCTCTTCCCCTCTCTCTAAAAATAATAAAATCTTTTTTAAAAAAGTAAACAGATGGAGCCCTGGCTGGTGACACAGTGGATAAGGTGCCGGCCTGCAAACCCAAAGGTTGCTGGTTCGATTCCCTAGCCAGGGCACATAACAAGGTTGCAAACCAGGTCTCCAGTCAGGTCTATAGCTGGAGGCAGGTGAAAAGCAACCATACATTGATGTCTCTCTCCCTCTCTGCCCCTCTCCCTTCTCCTCTTTCTAAAAATAATGAAATAAAATCTTAAAAAAAAAAAAGTAAACAGATGGACAAAAATGTGTCATACTAACACTAATCAAAAGAAGGCAAAACTAGCCCTGGCCAGTGTGGCTCGGTTGGATTGTTGTCCTGTAAACACTTCATAGGCCATGGGCTCTATTCCCAGTCAAGGCACATGCCTAGACTGTGTGTTCAGTCCCCGCTTGGGGCGCAAATGAGAGGCAATTGATGTTTCTACCCACCCCCTTCTCTTCCCCTTGCTCTAAAATCTATAAGCATGTTCTCCGGTGAGGATAAAGGAAGGAAGGAAGGAGAGAAAGAGGACTTATATTAGTTTTGGACAGAGCAGACTTCATAGCAAGAAAAGTTACCAGGGATGAAATGGAATAGTACATAACAACAAAAGGGTCAATTCTCCAAGAAGATAGAATAATCCTTAGTGGGTATGTGCCTAATGCCAGAGCACCAAACTGCATGAGGCAAAACTAGTAAAATTGCAAAGAGAACCACTATCATAATTAGAGACTTCAGTATCCCTCCATGAGAAATGAATGGATCCAGCATGACATAGTAAAGACATAGTGAAACTCAACAACACAATTAATCAACTGGATATAATGGACATTGGTAGACTACTTCATCCATCAACAGCAGAATACACATTCTTTTCAAGATAGACCATATTCTGGGTCATAAAACACATCTTAACAAATTTAAAAGGACATAAATCATATACTACCTGTTCTCAGAACACAGTGGAATTATAGAAAGAGGGTTGGAATGCCAAAATACACAGAGATTAAACACATTTATAAATAACACATGGTCCAAAAATTTTCATCAAGTTATTTTGTGGATATTGACAAACTGATTCTAAAATTGGGATGGGCAAAGTATTCAAGCACCTGTTGAAGGAGAACAAAGTTGAAGTACTGACGCAACCCTACTTCAAGATATATTATAAAACAACAGAAATAAAGACAGTGTGGTATGGGTAAAAGAATAGACAGATAGGTCAACAGATGAAATAGAGAACCCAAAAATACACCCGCATAAATAAAAGCAACTGTTCTTTGACTAAGGAGAAAAGCCAATGCAATGGAGAAATGACGGTCTTTCAACAAATGGTGCTGGGTAGAACAATTTGGGCATCCATGTGCAAAACTAATACTAATCATAAACCTAGACACAGACCTTAAACCCTTCACAAAAATTAACTCAGAAAGGATCACACCCTTATCCGTACATTTGTAAATTCCTGAAGAATAATATAGGAGAAAATCTGGACAATCTTGGCTGAGTATGGCAATGGCTTTTTTTAAGATTGTACTTCTTTAATTTTGGAGAGAGGGGAAGGGAAGGAGCAAGGAAGGGATAGAAAAATCAATGCTAGAGTGAAATATCCACCAGTTGCCTGTCATACACGCCCAGATGGGGGACGGGACATGCATCCCAGGCAACGTGGCCCGACTGGGAATAATAGAACAGGTTGACCTAGTGGCCACACTGTCGGGGTGCAATGACTTTTTAGATGTAACACCAAACACAAAATTTAAAAAGTAATAATTGGCAAGTCAAACTTAGTAAAATGTGAAACTTCTTCTCTGTGAAAGACCATGTCAGTGTGCTTCCCTTCCCAGGAGCATGCCCATATTTTTCCCTGCCCTCTCCCCCTTTCCCTCTTCCCCACAGACTCTAAGGACTCACTCCTGTTTCTTCTTCTTTTTTCTTCTAACATAGCTTTTAAATTAACTTTATTTTTTATTTTTTAAAAGATTTTATTTATTATTTTTAGAGAGAGAAGGGAGAGAGGCAGAGAGGGAGAGAGACATTAATGTATGGTTGTCTTTCACCTGCCTCCAGCTGCGGACCTGGCTGGAGACCTGGCTTGCAACCTGGTTATGTGCCCTGGCTGGGTAATCAAACCAGCAGCCTTTGGGTTCTCAGGCTGGTGCCTATCCACTGAGCCACCAGCCAGGGCTTTACTTTTAAATTAATTTTAGAGCAAAGAGGAAAGGAGAGAGAGAGAGAAAGAAATATTGATTTATTGTTCCACCTATGTGCACATTCATTGATTGATTCCTGCACGTGCCCTGATAGGGATCAAACCTAAAACCTTAGCCTATGGGAACAATGCTCTAACTAACCGAGCTACTCAGCCAGGGCTTTCTGTTGCATCTTCTGTCCTAAGCTCTTCCTTGTTTCATTATCCCCAGCTTTAGTAAACATTCTCAAAATTAAAATAATAATAATAATACCCTGGCTGGTGGCACAGTGGATAAGGAGTGAACTCAAAGGTCGCTGGTTCGATTCCCCAGCCAGGGCACATAACCAGGTTGCAAGCCAGGACTCCAGCCAGGTCCTTGGCTGGGGCAAGTGAAAGACAACCATGCATTGATGTCTCTCTTCCTCTCGGCCTCTCTCCCTTCCCCTCTCCCTAAAAATAATAAATAAAATATTTTAAAAATTATAGTAATAATAATAATAATAATAAAAGACCATGTCAAAAGAATGAGAAGACAAGCCATAGAGAGACTGGAAGAAAATATTTTCAAATATTTTCTGATAAATGACTGTTATCCAAAATAGAGTTGGCCCTTTATAGCCTTGGGTTCCAATGTACTGATTCAACAAACTGGGATCAAAAAGAAGAATTGGGGAGGAGAGAAGGAGGAGGAGAAGGAAAGGGAGGAGAAGAATGGGGAGGGGTGGGAGAAGGAGAAAGAGGAGGAAGAGGAGGAGGGGGAGGAAGAGAAGGAGAAGGGAAGTTACATCATTACTAACATGAACTATGCAGTTAAGCCTACAATGGTTGAGTCTGTACAAAGCATGTCCAGACTTGTTTTCTTGTCATTATTCCCTAAATAATACAGTATAACTATTTGCATAGCATCTACATTGTATTAGGTATTATAAATAATCTAGAGATGATTTAAAGTATATAAGACAATTGCTTGGGTTAAATTCAAGTCCTACACCATTTTACTGCATTGGCCAAAACATCTGTTCAGTTTTTTCTATAAAATAAGACACATTTTTCATTTTCATTAATAACTTTATTGACTTGGATATTTTCAGTATATTGGCTATTTCCTGAGTAGTATAATATTGATTGTTCTCAATGTCTCCATTTGATCATTATCCACTTTAACTGGTCTACTCTATCATGAAGCATCGTCCAGTGAGAAATCTCCAGAACAAGACTTCAAAAACCACTTTTGACACATTTGATCAGTCACAGCACCTACTATATACACTACAGACATATTTTTGTGTATGTGTATCAATTGTGTTTTTACCTTTCTTGAAATAATAAAGCATAATATGCCAAAAATGTTGCATATTTCCTTCCATCTTCAATGTTAAAATGGCTACACAAAATTCACCAAATTTGATAGTTTTTTTTAAATGCATGCTGATATGACAGCTGTCACAATACAATCTAACAAAAGTGTGTTGAATGGAGTTAAAGACAACTAAGTGTTACTACAGCAACCTTATGGAAAAAGAACGAATTAACTTTTTGGCCAATCCAATACATAAGGACTTCAGCATCTAAAAATTTTGGTATTTGGGCAGTGGGGTGGGTCCTGGAACAAATCCTCCATAGATACCAAGAGACAACTGTATGCAAAGAATTCCCAAATCTCAACAATAAGAAAATAAACAACATGATTAAAAATTGGGCCAATGTCCTTAATAGACACTTTATTTAAAAATTGATAGATAGCAAATAAGCATGTGAAAAGATATTTCACATGATATGTCATCAGAAAGTTGCTGATTAAAACAACAATAATAATATCTGAAATGTCCAAAATCCAGAACACTGACAACAGCAAATGTTGACAAGGATATGGAGCAACAGAAATTCTCATTAATTGAATGCAAAACAGTGCAGATACCTTGGAAGGCAGTGTGGCAGTATCTTGCAAAACTAAGCATATTCCTAACATAGAACTCAACAATAACATGTCTTGGTATTTATCCAAAGAAATTTAAAATTTATGTCCACACACACACAAAAAAAACTGCACATGAGTGTTTATAACAGCTTTATTCATAATTGTCAAAACTTAAAACAGCCTTGAAGAACCTGAAGATGACCTTCAGTAGGTTAATGAGTAAACTATGGCACATCCAGATAGTACAATATTATTTAATACTAAAAAGAAATGAACTAGCAAGCCATGAAAAGACATGCAGGAAATTTAAATGCATACTAAGTGAAAGAAGCCAGTCTGAAAGACCAAATACTTGTATGTGTCCAAATATATGATATTCTGGCCCTGGCTCACGTGGCTCAAGTGGATTGAGTGCTGGCCTGCAAATCAAAACAGCTCTGGTTCGACTCCCAGCCAGGGCACATGCCTGGGTTGAGGGCTGGGTCTCCACTTGGGGGCACATGAGAGGCAAGCAATCAATGTTTCTCTCCCGCATCAATGTTTCTCTCTCTCTTTTTCTCCCCCATTCCCCTCTCTCTAAAAGTAAATAAAATCTTACACAAAACACAACAAGTATATGACCTTCTGGAAAAGGAGAAACTATGGAGACAGTAAAATGATCAGTGGTTGCCAGAGGCTGGGCGGGTTGGAGGGATAACAGGTGAACCCAGGGGAATTTTAGGGCAGGACAGCTATTCTCTCTCATACCTAAAGACCCTTTTTTTTTTTCTGTAAGATGGCTCCAGTAGCACTTAGTTATCTTTAACTTCATTCAAAACAATTTTGTTAAGTTGTGTTGTGACAGCTGTCATACGAGTGTGCATTTTTAAAGAATTTATCAAAATTGGTGAATTTTGTGTAGCCTTTTAATATTGAAGATGGAAGGAAATATGCAACATTTTTGGCATATTATGCTTTATTATTTCAAGAAAGGTAAAAACACAACTGAAGCACACACACACACACACAAAGATTTGTGCGGTGTATGGAGAAGGTGCTGTGACTGATCAAATGTGTCACAAGTGGTTTGCAAAGTCTCATGCTGGAGATTTCTCACTGGACAATGAATGCACCACAGTCGGTGGATCAGTTGAAGTTGACAATGATCAAATGGAGACATTAATTGAGAACAATCAATGTTATACCACGTGGGAGACAGTTGACATACTCAATGTATCCTAATCAATAAAGTTATTGGTGAAAATGAAAAAAGGTGTCTTGTATTTTATAGAAAAACCTAAACAGACTTTTTGGTCAGCCCAACACATGTCTTTATACTCTTGTACGAACCCACAGAAAGTACAGCACCAAGAGTGAACTTGAACGTAAGCTATGGGCTGTGGCTGTCATTGTAGGCTCATCAATTGTTCCAAAATATTTCATTCAGTGGGGAATATTGATAATGGGAAAGCCATACGTGTGAGGGGTCTATGGAAAGTCTCTATATCTTCTGCTCAATTTTGCTGTGAACCTAAAAGTACTCTGAAAAATAAAATCTATTTTTAAAAATGTGTGTGTGTGTGTGTGTGTATCCCTGACCAGCATGGCTTAGTTGGTTGAGCTTCATCTGACAAAGCAAAAGGTCATGGGTTTGATACCCAGTCAGAGAACGTGTGTGTGTTGCAGGCTAATTGCCGCGCCGGCAAGAGGCAATCAATGGCTGGTGTTTCTCTTCCTCTCTTTCTCCCTCCCTTCCTTCTTGTATTTTATATACAAGATAAACAAATAGCCCTGGCTGGTGGCTCAATGGATAGGCACTAGCCTGTGAACCCAAAGGTCGCTGGTTCAATCCCCAGCCAGGACATATAACCAGGTTTCAAGCCAGGTCTCTAGTCAGGTCCATAACTGGAAATGGTAAAAGGCAACCATACACTGATTTTTCTCTCCGTTTCTTCCCACCCCCCTTGTCTCAAAAAATAATGAATAAAATATTTTTAAATAAAATAAAGATAAATAAATAATCTAAATATACATATATATGTATACTTTTAAAAATATGTCTTACATATATATGTATACCTTTAAAAATATATCTTACTCATTATTTCCAGAGAGAGGGAAAGGGGGAGAGGCAGAGAGGGAGAGAAACATCAATGTATGGTTGCCTTTCACCTGGTTATGTGCCCTGGCTGGGAATTGAACCAGTGACCTTTGGGTCTCAGGCCAGTGCCTTATCCACTGTGCCACCAGCCAGAGTTACATATACACTTCTAAGAGGAATAAAGTACTGATAACATCTACAACAGGTTGAACCTTAAAAACATTAAACTTAAAAAATAAAGAAGCCAGCCACAAAAGACTACATATTGTTAGATCTTATTTCTATGAAAAGTCCAAAAGAGGCCATCTATAGAAAGTAAATTTGCTGTTGCCTAGAGTCAGAGGATGGCAGCAAATCACAGAGAAAGACCACAGGGAGATTAGCCAGATTCCAAAAGGCCTGGAAGTGGGGGAGGGGTGGGAAGCGGGGTGAACCAATTTTTTTTTTTTTTTTTTTTTAGTTGTAATGTGACATTTTTATTGAGCTACACAATCACAGTGAATTCCAGAATGTTGTTTTCAGTCACCACTCCCTCTTTATTTTATTTATTTTTTATTTTTAAAGATTTTATTTATTATTTCCAGAGAGAGGGGAAGGGAGAGAGGCAGAGAGGCAGAGAGGGAGAGAGACTCAATGTATGTTGCCTTTCACCTGCCTCCAGCTACAGACCTGGCTGGAGACCTAGCTTGCAACCTCATTATGTGTCTTAGCTGGGGAATCGAACCAGCAACCTTTGGGTTCGCAGGCCAATTGTTGCCTTATCCATTGTGCCACCAGCCAGAAGGAAGCTATTTCTTCATTGACATGGACAGATTACTAAAATATGAGGTCTGTCCCAAAAGTATCTGCTGCATAAACCATTTTAATTATATTGACATTGGCTCGATACTTTCAGGACAGACCTAGTATAGTGCTAATTTAAAAAATGTATTAAGGTGCAAAGGGGTCTAAGGTATGACTCATTTTATGCAAAAAGGGGTGGTATACATGTATGTGCTGGTAACTGTATAAAACATCTAAGATGGGATAAATGATAATGGGATAATACAATAAATTAAAAATAAAAATTTTTACTGCCCTGGCTGGTGGCACAGTGGATAAGGCACCTGCCTGCAAACCCAAAGGTTGCTGGTTCGATTCCCCAGCCAGGGCACATAACCAGTTTGTAAACCAGGTCTCCAGCCAGGTCCGTGGCTGGAGGCAGGTGAAAGGCAACCATACATTGATGTCTGTTTCCCTCTCTGCCTCTCTCCCTTCACCTCTCTCTGAAAATAATAAATAAAATCTTTTAATAAAAATAAATATTTTTAATATATATATATATATTTTTAATCTCCGTAAGGATACAGAAGAAACTTGGAAACATTTGTTGCCTCTCTAGAGGGAAGTTGGAAGGCAAGGTCCCTAAGGAGACTTTCAATTGCTAAAAAGAATAATCTTGTCTATCTGCTGAATTTGAGTCTTGGGGATGTTCTGTTGAGAATACAAATAAAATACAATCCCTGTGCTCTCCTTTAATTTTACTGTAAAAATCAGAATAAATAACACAACTCAAAGTGCAGCAAAGCACTGGTGCCTGTTTTGCATTCTCTTCAAACAGGCTTCCCCATGGAGCCCCCGGTGCAGGAGTGGGGGAAGGCGAAGGTCAGCCAGCGGGCAGTCCCTGCGGTGGACTCTGCCCTGAGGACAGCTGGAGAAGCCCAGGTAGATCTCAATCTGATCCTAGGCTTGTCCCTCCGTGCGCAGGACAGCCTCGCTCCTACCCTTGCAATGCATGCAGGCATTCACCAGGTGTAGCTTATATTTCTTGCCACTCTTTCCTGAACTTGACCATCTGTTTCTTCGGTATAGGAACATTTTCTTCATTGTTTCCTTCTGCAGTTCTTTCTTCCATCCTCTCCCTCTCCCACACCTCTCATCTATATATTGGCTCCCCTGATCTCTCCTATATACCTCTTACCCTTTCTCTCATAATTATTGCTTCTTCTTCTTCTTCTTCTTTTTTTTTTTTTACAGATTTTATTTATTTATTTTAAGAGAGTGGGGAAAGGAGAAAGGGGGGAAGAGAAACATTGATCGGTTGCCTCTCCCACACCCCCAACTGGGGACCTGTCCTGCAACCCAGGCATGTGTCCTGACTAGGAATTGAAACATTGACATTTCAGTTCACAGGCCTTTGCTCAATCCACTGAGCCACACCAGCCAAGGTCCTTCATGTTTTTGTTTTTTACCTTGAGTTCTCAGAAAATCCCATGAGCTTGTTTTCTTATTTTCTGTTTCAGTTCTCCCCTCCAATGTGAAAGCCTTCATGGTCTTCATTTGGAAATGTTTTTTCACCCTCAAGAATTTTTTTTTTAAGATTTTATTTATTATTTTTAGAGAGAGGGGAAGGAAGAGAGGCAGAGAGGGAGAGAAACATCAATGTATGGTTGCCTTTCACCTGCCTCCAGCTACAGACCTGGCTGGAGACCTGGCTTGTAACCTGGTTATGTGCCCTGCCTGGGAATCGAACCAGCAACCTTTGGGTTAGCAGGTTGGTGCCTTATCCATTGTGCCACCAGCTAGGGCCCATCCTCAAGAACTTTGTTTGCAGATTATTTCCTCTTTTCCAGCTGCCGGTCTTTGTTTTATCTACACAGTGTCTCTCATCACTGAGTATACAAAGTAGTGTTGTTAGGTTTTTATATTTTTATTCTAAGATTTTTTTGTTTTTTATTTTTGTTTTTGTTATTTTTTGCTTTTGGTGCTCTGGTTAATGGATGGGGTAGGATCCTTCACTGACTCGGGCTATGTACGGAACTTGGGAGTCTCACCATGAGGACATTTAAGAATCTCAGCCCTTCCCTGACAGGTGTGGCTCAGTTGGTTGGGCGCCATCCCACAAAGAGAAAGGTCGCTGATTGTATTCCTGGTTAGGGCACATGCCTGGGTTGTGGGTTGGTCCCCTGTTGGGGTGCATTGGAGAGGCAACCCATTGTTTCTTTCCCTCACTTCCTCCCTTCCCCTCTCTCTAAAAATAAGCACGTAAAATCTTTTTTTTTTTTTTTTAATAAGAGGAAAGCCCTGGCTGGTGGCACAGTGGATAAGGCGCCCTGGCCTGTGAACCCAAAGGTCATTGGTTCGATTCCCAGTCAGGGCACATAAAGAGGTTGCAAGCCAGGTGTCCAGCTGGAGGCAGGTGAAAAACAACCACACATTGATTTCTTTCCCTTTCTTCCTCCCTCCCTGCCCTTCTCTCTCTAAAAATAATGAATACAATCTTTAAAAATATATAAAAATAATAAGGGGAAGCAGCTCAGTCCTGACCCTGGGGTAGGCACGTGGGAGTGTCGCCATAGCAACACCTATAGATGCTCAGCCAGAGACTGCAGGGTTTGGTGTGGGTCCTAGCAAAGCCAGGTAGGTCTGTCACCGCTCCCCTCGCTGGCTCTTGCCCTCCTCACGTGTGGGGAAAAGCCACTGCCCTCTCTCCCAGGGCAGTTCTGACCTTGGAGAGGGGCTCCTGGTCGCCCCAGAACTTCTTTTCAGGTATCAGGCGCTTCTTGGGCAAGTCCGTGTCTATGGCCAGGGGGTTGAGGTTGGCCAGCTTCTGGTCCTGCTGCACCTCCCACATTGACAGCTTCAAGTGGCCAAAGGCCCTGACCAGCGCTGCCAGGGGCAGCTTACGCTGCTGGAGCGCGCCATCAGTGGCTGGGACCAAGGGTGGCTGCATGCTGCATTCCTGGGGCGCTGTCTTCCCACCCTTGTCGGGGCTTTCTGGGGAGCTGGGGGCACACGGTTGCTGGGAGGCCATCTCTGGGCCCCATCTGCCAGCGGGCCATCACCCGGGCCTCGCGGCAAACGGTGGTTCAGCGCGCCCACCCCCCCACCCCCAACCCAACCCAGCCCAGCCCTGCCCTGGAGTCCGACACGCCCCCTCCCCGCCCTGGGAGGCCCAGCCATTTTGCTGCCTCCTCTCAGCGCAGGACCTAGTCACCCCCAGCAGAATGGGCTTCCAGTTCCACGCACAGAAGGAACGACACCACTCGGGTGAAACCAGCGGCCCCCATCCCCAGCGGCCCCAACCCCATCCTGGGGTTTCAAAACCCCAGGCTTTGAAACTTCCAGGCTCCCTCTCCAGTACAATCTCCATGTGTCCCCTGCCTCTGTAGGGGCTCCCGGCCAACCCTTTTATGTCAACAACAGAGAAAAAGTCAGTAAATTAGAGAACGGTCCCCAGATGAATTAGGAAGCAGCCATAAGAGGCGGGTACAACAATCTGCGAGCACAGGAGGGAAGCAGCTGTCACGGTGCCGATGAAAATAACAACAGACTGTCAGGGCTGCTCGGGGAGCAGTCGCATAACCTGCTCCCACTACGAGAAAAAGACTGGCGGAGGGGGCGGTGTAGAAATGTTTTCCTCTTTCTCTTCCTAAAATTGTTCTAATCTTTCTGTAAAAACCCCTATAATTTACTTTTGTCAAAGGCCTCATCAGTGCAGATGAGGCAGCCTCCCAGCAGAGCCAGGGGGTGGGTGCATGCTCCCCGGCTCTGGTCTGGTGCCTCAGGTGCATTGACAACATCTACCCTGCAAGGCTGAGACCATCTGTCAGGACGCCCAGGGCAGCCCTCTGGGCTCCAGCTGCCACCTCAACCACCGTGAGGAGCCCGACCTGGGAGGAAAACCTGCAGGAGTGAGTGGAAAGCCAAGGTCAGCCTCCCTTTAGCACAAGTCCGTAGTTAGATAAGTCTACTGTCCTTAACCGGATTTGGCTTTCTTCATAACAAAACCAGAGAAAGTCTTCACTTTTCATTGCTGTTTTTAACTTTCAGAAAATAAAAAATGAAGAAGGACATAGAAAAAGTCCATTTAATTAAACTGTACAGTCTGAATTTTTTTCCTTTACACTAACTGAAGTTGAAAATAGAAACCAATTTCTACAACATTCCAAGGCAGCCTTTGAAATGTCAAGGTTTAAAAAATTATTTAACAGCATGAATTTACATATAAATACAGTCTGTACAATATGTATTAACTGAGCCACCATGGGCTTCCATCATGGAGGAGATATGCTTTGGGGACAGGCCAGGGCCGAATTCTTTCACTGCCTCCTTAGTGGAAGATGTTTCAGCCTGGAAAAGAAAGAAGAAAAGTTAGACATGAACTGGAAACCCAGACAGCCCAGTTTTAAGAAGGCTTCGCTGTGCTACAGCTCTGGGATGTCGGGTTCTTTGTAACTGCCGCTGGCTCCTCACCCTGCCTAACATAACTGGCATGTGGAGAAAGATAAGTTAGAAGCTTACCCTGCTCTGGTGGAAAGGAAAAAACAAAAAAACAGAAACTACAAAAGCATGAGAATAGTTTACATACATTTATAAAATCCTGAGTTAGGGAAGGCCTTCAAAAGGCAAAATTGTAAAACATATCAACAAAGAAAATTGGTAAAACTGAGGGCATCAAAACTTAAAGCTTCTGTACAAAAAGATAGTCAAAATCACATGATAGGTAAAACACAAAGGGTTAATACCCAGAATTATTATTTTTCAGTTTCTAAAAATCAGTCAAACAGTACTTAAAAATCAATGAAACAATCTACCAGGAAACAGAACACTGCAGGGAATTCAAGGAACATGAGCAGGCTGTTCACAGAGCACACAGCAAAGTCTGAGACACAAAGGAAAGGATCCTTGGCCTCACTAACAATCCAGGAAATGCAAATTAAATGAGGACCCATTCTCCACGCAGAATCCTGGGAAACATTTCTGTACCACTTATATTTGATATAATAACAAGGTGCATTCAAAATTTAAACTGATAAAGCCACTTTTGGAAATAATTGGGCAGTATATTCATTCTAAATGTTTTACCCTATATATGCTACATAAAATTATATGATTTATATTAAAAATGTGTAACAGGCCCTGGCCAGTGACTCAGTGGATAAGGCACCAGGCTGTGAACCTAGAAGTCACTGGTTCAATTCCTGGCCAGGGCACATAACCAGGCTGCAAGCCAGGTCTCCAGCCAGGTCCGTAGCTGGAGGCAGGTGAAAGGCAACCGTACATTGATGTCTCTCTCCCTTTCTTCCTCCCTCCCTGCCTTTCTCTCTAAAAATAATGGATAAAATCTTAAAAAAAAAAGATGTGTAACAAAATGTGTGTGTACATATGTTACGTGTATATGGTTGTGCAAATTGTTCTCGAAAGTTACGTCTGAAACTGACAGCAGAGGCTACTGTGGAAAGAGGACAAATCTGGGGAATGGGTGGAGGGCCCCTTTAAGTTTTATCTGTAAGGTATGAATTTTCACAATAATAATATATTGACCTATTATGTAATTACAAATTAACTTCTTATAAAGCCTACTTAACATGCAAGTGTATCATTTCTGATATTTGCCTCTAAGCAAACGCGACAAGGTTTTAACGAGCCTTTGAAAGGTTCCCCAAAACCACTGCCTCCCATCACCTACCGTCTCAGCAGCTCCTGGGGTGACATGTCCGCGGGACCTTCTTCACTCTGGCTGTCACTGCTGTCGGTACTCTCAGAACTACCACTTTTCTCTGATTTTTTATTCTTTTGCTTGCCTTTGTGCTTGTGCTTCCGGTGTTTCTTTTTCTTAAAAAGAAGAAGAAGAAGAAAGAAAAGAATGAGAGAAAGTTGCTGGCACACACACAAGAAGCACACACCAGCACTGGGCTTTCCACCCCTAATTCAGTACAAGGACAGGCTAATGAGGCATGTGACTGCTGGAGTCATTCAGGAACAGGAACCGCATCTGGAGTGAGATGCAGCCTCGCTTGGGACAGAGCAGGAGCACGCAGCTGTGCTCTCTCCACTGTGCGCCCACTCAGGAGCACTGACCCTCTGCGGGCAACACAGCAGAGCCAAGCAGATGCAGGCAGGATACTGTCTTGGTACTTAGCCCCAATCTTATCCAGTTCCTGTAAACCTAACCGGTCCATGTTGTTAGGCATATGTGATAAACTACACATCAGGATGGCAAACACCCTGGAAATACACAAAGAAAAAACTGGTAGAAAATCAGAGAACAGCAGACACACTAGTAAAAAACAAATGAATCTGGTTTGTTAATGCAGCAGCACCAATTTTTTTCCTTTCACTACCAGAGCACTTTCCTTACCTTCTATGCTCAGGAATCTTTTCTTCTGACAGCCAATAAAGGAGCTGTTTCTAATCAATTCTACTGCTGCCCAGACCACTCTGGGTACTCAACACTAACATTAACTGAATTAAAAGCCTATGCCTGCTCTGGCCAGTGTGGCTCACTGGACTGAGTGCCAGCCTGCAAATCAAAGGATCAATGGTTTGATTCCCAGTCAGGGCACATGCCTGGGTTGCAGGCCAGGTCCCCAGCTGGGAGCATGTGAGAGGCAACCACACATGGATGTTTCTCTTCCTCTCTTTCTTCATCCCTTTCCCTCTCTCTAAAAATAAGTAATCATTTTTTAATAAAAGCCTATGCCAAACAGAAGAAGACATGGATGATGAGATGAGGGATGTCAACAGCAAATACACACATCACTCATTCAAGTTTTCTTCAAATGTTAAGCTATGGATGAACATCTCTATGTAATGATGACAAAGTAGTTGAGAAATGTTCAAAATAATACTTTCATTTAATATTGAATGAGTAATCAGATAAAAACTTATATTATTTAATACTCAACCATTACTCTAAGATACTTAAAATACCCTTTCCCCTTTTCAATGCTTAAAATTAAAAAAATAATAAGTACAACTGGACAAATTAAAATATTCTGTCCGAAAGAAAAACCAAGTTTCTGAACATCGAGGGTTTACATTTGAATGTCTAGTCCACAATTCTACCATGGTGTTGAAAACCCATGTGCCCACATCTTGGCCACAAGATACTGTCTTCAACAGGCTTCACGTGTGACACCTGGGGGCTTGTCCGGATGACAGAAGCAGGAGTGACAGGCCCCACGTGCTGATCCCAGGAAACCCAGAAGTTACCTTCTCTTTCTTCCGCCTGTGCTCTTTTTTGGTCTTGTGCTTTTCTTTGTTCTTTTTATGTTTCTCCTGTAGAGGCGCCTCAAGTTTCTGACGAGCATCTGAAACACAAACGCAATAAACCCATGAACTGCAGGTCGAAATAAAGGTTAAATTATTGGCGTAGGAATCTGCCTTAAATGGAATGTTTAACATTAAGGCAGAACTCCTGCCCTGCCTCACCGATACACAAATATATTAGCATATCACGTGTTAACTTTGAGTTTAGAAATTGCCAGAAACGTCAACACAAGACCTGTGATCCAACCAGTATCTTGCCAGATAAAGTCAGACAAGGATGCCCACAAACCTTTTGTAATTTAATATCGTCAAAGTAAACTCAGGGTCTCAACTTCAGCTCTATTGATAGCTTTGTGGTCTGTGGCCCCTTGCTTCACTCCCTCAAGCCTCAGTTTCCCCTTTCATAAACAGGGATAAGAAGAATCCCTATCTTCTTAGGGACATGGAGAGGAGTAGATGGAACTGTGAACACAAGTCTCATAGCCTGGAATCTGGCACATAAATGTCAGCTCCTCTCACATCCTTCGCTCTTTACAAAAGCACATTCAATATGAATTTGCCTTATAAGTAAAAACACTAAAAAAATTAACATCAGAGCAAGATGATATAGGTTATCATTAAAATGACAAATCGCAGGCACCCAAATTCTCCACCTCTAAATTCTGAACAAAATGTTTTCATAGGTCATTCGTTTCTTGGTACCCAAGACAGCAAATATTCACAATAGTAGAAGCAATACTGTAAATTATTAAATCACCTTTTCCCACCTAAAGAAAAGTTCCAAGAATGTGGATATTTTCCAAACCCAGTTAATAGGTGTCTGCAATTTTCTGTTCCTATAGTTTAGTCCAATATTTCAAAAATTAACCTCCCCAAACTTTGTTTTTAATAAGTTTTTCAAAAGTAATTTTCTCAATATCCCATAGACCAAATTAAGTTATTAACTATTCCAAGGACATCAAGGATGGTCTGGAAAATAGGCATAAACAACTTAACTTTCATGACACACTTATTTTAAATTAAAGGTTTGACCATTTAAAGAAATAAGAAATACAAGTACATTCACTGCACTTTTTCAAAACTTCACATTTTTTACTCCTCTTTGCTTCGTATCATCTATTTGAAGGCTGGGTTATATATGTGAGCACTATAGGGAACTATGAAGGAGATAACAATTAGTTATTATTCATATATCTAAGTCACATTATGAGAGGTTTGTTAACCCCACCTTCAAAGAAATGATACACCGGTCTAAACATTTTTGCATGAGATGTCAACTTGAGATGGCACTGACTCATGGACATGGACAAGTGTGGTTGGTGACTGTGGCGGGGAGAGGGGTGGGTAGAGGTGGAAGAGGGTATAAGGGGGATAATGAGTAAGGGCAAAAAACAGAATAAAGATAAAATTAAATTAAATAACCTTTAAAAATAATAATTAAAAAAAAAAAAAGGTGGCACTGCCCTGACTGGTGTGCTCAATGGACTGATTGCCTGCCTGCGAACCAGAAAGTCACCAGTTTGATTCCCAGTCAGGGCACAGGCCTGGGTTGAGGGCCAGGTCCCCTGGGTTGATGGGAGGCAACCAATCAATGTGTCTCTTGCACATGGATGTTTCTCTCCCTCTTTCTCCCTCCCCTCTCTAAAAATAAATAAAATCTTTTAAAAAAAAATAAGATGGCACTGAACAGAAATCATTAATTGCTATTGGAGGAGGAAGATGGACTATATTTACTACTGAAATAATTAATTTTATTTTATGTGCTACATTTGTTAAAGCATAAAAATGTCTTAGAATACCCTGCTTCCTGCAATTCCCACTTTTGTGTCCTGGATTTTTACTCTTGTATTTCTATAAGTGACATTTGAGATACTTAGGACTCTACTGTAAATATCTGAAAGTTAAAAAGAAAAAAAAAGATAAAGCCCTGACCGGTGTGGCTCTCAGTTGATTGGGCATTATCCCCCAAGATGAAAGGTCACCAGTTCTACTCCTGATCAGGGCATGTGCCTGGGTTGCAGGTTTGGGCCCACCGTCAGGGCGCATGCGAGAGGCAACCAATTAATGTTTCTCTCGCACACCAATGTTTCTCTTCCTCTTTCTCCCTCTCTTCCCCTCCCTCTAAAAATAAATAAAGTTTAAAAAAAAGAAAGAAAGAAAAAGCTTCAAGGTCTCTGAGACTATAAAGCAACAACCATTATTAAAGCACTCGGCAGAGTAACTGGTTTCAAAATGTGGCTGTAAACAGATAAACCAGAAACAAACGTGTGTGCATGTAGGATGAGATGGGTGGATATAACACAAGTTATCATGTCTCAGGGGACACTCTGGAGCCAGGGCAAACAGGTGGACCGAGGAGCTCCCAACTCACTAGGGCAGAAGACAGGAGGCAGCCGCGGGCCAAACTCTTCTCTGTCATCAATCTGCATCTTCTGTATCACGAAGGAGGGTGCTGACTCCTGAGGAACTGGCTCGCTACCTGAAAAAAAAAACGGTATTATTTTCATCTTTGCCAAATATAAACATGTTTGAGTCTTTAAGTCATGTCTGATGAGTGCTTTCCTTCACCACTTTGCTTAACCAGTTCAGCTCACACTGTGTCAGCTCAGGACACAGGTGCTGTGAACACATGGACCTGACCTCTGACCTCTGACCTCATAGGCATTTGAGCTGGGAAGTCAGTCTCACCAGGGCACCTGCAATCTAATGCACCAGTGTCTGTAACACCGGGCGGGTGGGCTGCACACACTCCCAATCGTCTACTGCAACCTGAGGGGTTGAAACATGTACTTGAAGAAGGGCCATCCGAGAAAAATAAAATTTAGGAACTGGAACATAAGACTATGTCCCAGCTCCGAAAGCTTAATTTCATTCAAAATGAATTATGAAGGAGAAAAACCTGAGCATAAATGAACGTATCATGTTCACATTAATAATTTCATTTTTAAAAAAGAGATGACTGTTTTCAGATAGGTAGTCTATTTTTTAGACTATGAAATAGAAAATAGAAAAATAGAAAACATCTAGAAAAATAAGCATCAGAAGTGTTCATGATGGTTATCTCTGGGAAGCAGGATTCTAAGGGACTTAAACTTGTTATATATTTTTTTCTAATACAGATCATTTATAAACGCAATTTCTTTATTAAAAAGCTTCCACCTTTTTTGTTTATGCGTAACTTGCGAAACTATTCTGAAAGTGGAATATATGTGCACAAGTCTGCAAAAGTGCAAGTTTAGAATAAGGTAAATGCTTTACAAGTTACTTTCAAAAACTGCCACAACTGGGCCATTACTTTGCCATCTTTTTTGATCAAAATATTTGATGCCAGCCTTCCTTCCACTGCCCTAAACTATAAAGCATTTTTTAATGATTTGAAATTAAGGAAGGACTACACGTACCAGAAGAGAAGAAAGTTCTATTAGTTTGAGGTTTCAGAATCCCCCCAAGCCAGGACCAGCATCTTGGTAAGGGCTAGGCTGGGACCCCGAACCAAGTATGAGTATGGGCAGGTGGCATTCCCCGAGGACACGGAGCTTCAGTGGACCGTGAGTGCTCCGGCTGCGTAACTCACTGACCTGTCCTGCCAGTTTCTACACTGGCTTGACTCAGCATAATTCAAAAAGGAAAAGCTCATATTCATTCGATTCTTCTGCAGCTCTGTGATAGCATTTAATAATACTCCAACGGGATGTCTTCCACATATAGTATTATGGTATTTCTTCAAGTAATTGCTAAAAGATACAGGGTCTCACTGTTCTATAATACTCATACCCATTTTCTCTAGATGTTCAATGGATCTATAAATCTCTCCCTGGGATTCACTGTAGTAACTGTAACGGAACCTCTGACCCCAATGGTATAAATCAGAAGAAACCACAAAGAGATTGCTAGGATCTGCTGGATATTTACTGAAGAGTTTTCTGAATTCCTGTTCTTTTGACTCAATCAGAGCTCCAACCAGTACAGGAATAATGGTAAACACATCCTATGGCTTTCCATGGCTTTAGCTGTATAAGGCAAATGCATTTCAATACTGTGTTCATCTTCATCTGTCTGCAGAGGCATGTGTCAAACATTCCTGTCTTCCATAGTTCTCCGTAAATCTTTTGGTCAATATGAAGGCCATACAGGTGTCCTATATATATATATCCACACTGGAAAGTGCACATCGAGAGAGGGGCACGTGATGAGAAGGCCCAAGGATGGAAATTCTCTGGGGAATAGATGGGTCCACTTGTTTGCAAGCATGAGCAGCACAAGACCCACAGTAAGTATATCCTGCACGGGGTGCAATAATGGCTTGAGCAGGTCTCTTTGTAGACTGCATTTGTGAAAGCCAACCTTCTAGCTGTGCATTCAGCTTTGGTCCTGAGGCTGTGTACCAGCTCCCGAAGTGAGTGGCTTCGGGATGCCGACCACTTGGTTGGTCATCTTGGTGCCTGTGCCGCCTCTGGTGCACGAGGATGAATGAGGAGGAGGTGGCGGCAGGAGCAGCTCCACAAGGGGATGAGAGGAGGCAACAGTAGGGATCCTAAACTTTCTGTATTTTTATACTTTTAAAATTCAAGTATTTACGGCTTTGTAATAAAATATGTTGTGTTTTTTTCCCATAGAACTAAAAAAAGAGGCTGACATTTGCAATCACCTAAGAACAAACAATATTTTATACCACTATGTAATTTTTTGGTTAAAGGCCCTCAAGAATTATGCCCAAGTCCTGCACAGACTGACAGGGCAGGGAGAGAATGCTCAGTCTGAGATAGGAAATTCTGTCTACCCACCCAAGCGTCTGAGAAGTCTCCCACCCTTGCAAGTGCAAGGGACGGTCTCCGTTCCTGTGGCAAAACCCCGACTGGGGTAAACAGAACAAGCAGTACAAGCTACTGCCCAAGTGTCAGACTCATAGCAATGAGGAGAGACCTACCTGTGAAGTGATGATGGATTCAGAGCACATAATGTGCCCTGCAGGGAGGAAGCTGGAAAAGCCCTTGTATTCTTGGACTAAATATTACTGTGTAATCCTAGCACTTTGGTATCAATCAGGTTTAAAAAAAAAAAAGCTATTGTTAAATGAAATTTTTAATAGTTTCAAATTCCTCTCAACTAGGACAAGTAGGAAAATCCACATTATCAAACACAGCTATCCTAAAAATATACTAGAGATTTTCATACTAGGTAGATAAAATAGAACTCTGGTCTACCCCAACAAAAAATGTAAAAGATTAAAATATGATTTCAATGCTAAATATCCTGGTTTAAAACTACACACTAAACAGGACCTGGCTGGTGGCACAGTGGATAAGGTGCCGGCCTGTGAACCCATAAGTCGCTGGTTCGATTCCCCAGCTAGGACACATAACCAGGTTGCAAGCCAGGTCTCCAGCAAGGTCCCCAGCTGGAGGCAGGTGAAAGGCAACCATACATTGATGTCTCTCTCCCTCTCTGCCTCTCTCCCTTCCTCTCGCTCTAAAAAAAATAAATCTTAAAAAAATAAACAAAAACTACACACTAAACAAAATAGTAGCTGCTCTAGAGACACTGCCCTTTTCTTCTTGAGATCCCAAAGTCTGAAATACTGACGTACTGTGTGCTATGGATGACGGTCCCGCTGCATCTGCCTCCTGGGAACTTTTGAAATCCGTCTCCCCAGGATCCTCCTGATCATCCTCACTGTCACCCTGCTCATCCTCGGAAGATGAGGACTTTTCTTCAGAGGAACTGGCAAAAATGGCCTTGAATAAGTCCATGGATGGGCGGCTCGCTTCTCCTTCAGTCTGTGAATCCACACCTTTGTCTCCCTGCTATATGAACAGTGAAATAACAGTCAAGAATGAAGAAGCAAGGGGAAAAGGAGCCAAATGCTGTAGAACACGCAAGTACATAATGATGTTTATATTCATGTACATGGGTCTCCACACCCACATTCTGCCTAACTAAAGTTATCACACATAGCATTTATTTTTGTGGTGTTTCTGATTTAACACCAGCAGCATGTGCTGAATGGTAGAAACAGCTGAAATTTCTCTTGGAGACAGGTCATTAATCAGAATTTGCAGATAAAAACTGTAGTAGGAATAGTACAGTGTCTCTATCCTATTCTCAAGAGTCTATCTGAGCCTTCAGAGGTCCAATATTAAAGGTGCTGAAGACTCATAAAAATGCTAGCCCTGGCTGGTGGCACAGTGGATATGCGCCAGCCTGCAAACCCAAAGGTCACTGGTTTGATTCCCCAGCCAGGGCACATACCAGGTTGCAAGCCAGGTCTCCAGCCAGGTCCGTAGCTGGAGGCAGGTAAAAAGCAACCATACATTGTAATGCAGGTTAATTTCTTTTCTTTTTCTTTCTTTTTTTTTTTAATACTTCAAATGTTTTCATTTTTTAGTTTTTAAAATTTTTTATTTATTATTTTCAGAGAGAGGGGAAGAAAGAGAGGCAGAGAGGGAGAGAGACATCAATGTATGGTTGCCTTTCACCTGCCTCCAGATACGGACCTGGCTGGAGACCTGGCTTGCAACCTGGTTATGTGCCCTGGCTGGGGAATCGAACCAGTGACCTTTGGGTTTGCAGGCCAGTGCTTTATCCACTGTGCCACCAGCCAGGAAGGCAAAATTTTTTTAATTCACTTTTGAAATTAATCTGTATTAAAGCAATGATTTTAAAAATAAATAAATGGATGTTTTCTCTATATTTTCCACAAAATAGAATACTTGTTATTTGGTAAGTTATATTTTCCAATACAAATACAGAGAAGTTTATAACCTCTCCTCAAATGATTTAAGCTAAGATTCAAATTTTTACACTGTGAGCAGCTGTTCGCAAATGACAGCCATGGGCCAAATTTAACTTGCCACCTGCTCTTGTATATGTTTTATTGAGATGTACCCAACTGTTTTCATATTGCTCAGCAGCAGGGATAAATCACTGCAATAGAGAGGATGACCCACAAAGCCTTTAATATTTAATATCTGGTCCTTCGCAGAAAAAGTGTGCGGACCCTTTCTCGCCACAGAGAAACGTAAAGGCCACAGCTAGCCTGGCAAAGAAAACCAGGATGCCCGAAATACCT
Organism: Noctilio leporinus; assembly: GCA_004026585.1. Lineage (NCBI taxonomy): Eukaryota > Metazoa > Chordata > Mammalia > Chiroptera > Noctilionidae > Noctilio > Noctilio leporinus. The sequence continues at coordinate 22,334 of PVIW01009063.1, read as the reverse complement.
TATCTGAGAGGGATTCCTTCACATGCTCTTCCTCTTTATTTACTAATGCACTGGGCTCTTGTTTAAGTGGACCAACTTTTGATCTAGCCAAACTTAAGAATTCACTAATGGAATCTTCTTTCTTTTCTTGTTTAGATGTATCCCACCTGGATGGTTTTCTTGGTTCTGGAAAGTAGAACATAGACAATAACATCGGAATTAGCAAAGCCAAAAACAAGTTCTTCATTACAGCTCTCTCATTCATTCAAGAGCATCAGCGAACCTACCACAGGCCAGGCTCTGCGCAAAGTGCGGGGAGTGTGATGGATGCTGAGGCAGAGCACAAGCCCCCAGCAGGGTACAGCTGAACCATTACAACATGAGCCAAGGCATCCACATGAGCAATTCTCTTAATGAAGGGAGAGTCTGCACTATGTGCATCCTTAGGATTAGGGGACACTTTATTTCTGTCTCCCAAAAGTCTAGGGGTTGGGCCCACGCTCAGCCCAAGGACCTGAGGACACCCTACTCACTGTCGGGACCTTGGTGCTGCGGTACTTTCTCACTTGGTGCTTGAGTTGTAGGCAAGGAAGCTGTCTCTGGGAGGGTCAGAAAGTTGAACACGGAGTATTTGTCACGTTTCACTCTTGGTAAGCCAACTAAAGTTGAACTGGGGGTTGAAAAGAAAAAATGTGAATATAGTTGTAATAACAACTGTGAGAATAAAATCTAATTCCTATAAAGCTTTCCATCTCATGTTTTTCACCAACAGCTCTTCTATGTGGCTAAAAAGATCCCTAAGATGTTTCACTTGTCAGAGCAGTTTAAGAATTTATGGTAGAGACTTGAGAACCCATTCGTTTTTTCCTGATTATACTAAGCTAGAATTTAACTTTGAAGATGGGTTTCCATTCAGGAAAAATACAGTTGACTAACCCGCATGGATGGGTTTGAACTGTGCAGGTCCACTTATATGCAGATTTTTGTCAATAAATACCATTAATGTATTTTCCTTATGATTTCCTTAACATTTTATTTTCTTTAGCTTACTTTATTGTAAGAATACAGTATACATATAATTCATATACCATACAAAATAATGTGTTGACTGTTTATATTATCCATAAGGCTTCTGGTCAACAATAGTTGAGTTTTGGGGGAGTCAAAAGTTATACATGGCCCTGGCTGGGGTGGCTCAGTTGATTGGAGAATCGTCCCACAAACCAAGTGGTGGCAGGTTCGATTTCCGGTCAGGGCACATACCCAGGTGGCAGGTTAAATCACTGGTTGGGATGCATACAAGAAGGCAACCAATTGGTTTCTCACATCGATGTTTCTCTCTCTCTTTTTTCTTTCTCTCCCTTCCTTTCTCTCTAAAGGTAATTTTTAAAATGAACTCAGATAAGGATAAAAAAGTTATACATGGACTTCTGACTACACAGAGGGTCAGAAGCTCTATCACATACTTCAAGGGTCAGCTGCATGCCTAAATCTCCTGACAAAGTCTCTGATTAAACTGTATATGCTTTCCTGTGATGTTTATAATCAAATAAGAAGGTATTAAAGTTTTACAAAAAATGATAAAATATAAGTAACATTTCAAATGTAAACTGTATGTGGATCATTGAAAGGGTAGCAAATCAAACAAGCATTAAGTTTTTATAGCTTGACATACATGTAAGTTTCATATCTTCAATATGGAATAAGTTCGCTATCTGGATGTTTGTTTAGTTTTTAGTAATAAATTAATAGAAGTTAAATGCACAATTTGCAACTCAAGGATTTACAAGTAAGCTCATCTAGAAAAAGGGAATGTACATGAGTATGTAAAAAGGAAATTAGCTTTAGTATAGGGATAAGTCCTGATGAGAAGGTAGGTTTATTCAACTTACTCTGGATAAGGGTCAGGGACATTAAACCTCTTACACAGAAGCTTGTCCGGGTGCCATTCAAACGTGTCTCGGGTGAGCTTCCCAAACATCTTCATCTTCACAGCTGACTGCTTGTCACTGACATCATTCTGGGAAAAGACATCCACTCTGTTTCATCAAGTGGTCACACAATTGACCTGACTGCTCTTCCACAGAGTAAATGTTTTCAAACGATCTTTCAAAATTACAAAACCCACTTGTGCTCCATTTTTGCTAAAGTACATTGGACGCTAAAAGCATAAAATAACTGCTAATTCTACAATGCCATATATATATTGATCTTTCCACTGAGGAGTTAAAAATATTTGGCTATGCAGTGCTTTAATTTGAAAATGCACCAGGTAGGGACAGGATGGCAACAGACCTCTTGGTCCCGAGGAACTTCCACCTGATCTGTATCGTCTTCCTCCCTTGCATGAGTGAACCTGGAGGACAAGGTTGAATGGGAAGATGCATACAGAAGGGCTGCCCGAGCAAACTCCTCCCGCTCTCGGCCTCGCTCCCACTCGGTCATACTGGGATCCAGACAATGTTCCAGAGCATCTACGGTGCAGAGAACAAGAAACCACTTCACTCTTAGAAAAAACACAGGGCTTAACGGAGAACACCTGTTGGCACCACTGTGTCCCGATAGATTTTGCGTGAGTAGACAAATCCTTATCCTGGTGGGGGTGTACTAGGTAGGTAGTACTGCTCACTCCCTGACAGTGCTACTTCTTTTGAATTCCACTGCATATATTAGAGAAAAACATTTGGGAAAAAATGTTCGATTAAATCTTTGAAATGAGGAAATGGTTCCACTCCCAACTACATTCCTAAGTTTTGGCAGAAACACTCCTTTCTCTAACTTCTTAAAAATTTAACAAATAAAGAGTAGGGGTCTGGATTCTTAGTAGGGAGTTCAAGTACACCAAGGTCTGCTTTGGGAGACCAACCCCTCTAATCTGCTACCTCCCACAAGGACTGCTGTGTATAGCCCTCTCCCCAGGCTGCTGTGTTTATTTCCTTCATAGACCACAGAGCATTTTTCCCCATGTAATGGTTCAATAGCCAACTCTCTGTAAGTCCAACTTTAAACTCTGATTTAGGGCTGGATGGTTAGAACCTCAAGAGAAAGCGGGAGATGACCTTGGTTTCTCGATAGAAAACGCATCCCTTGCTGAAGTCAAGCATTTGCAAACAGTTAAATGGTCTATATAACACAAGAGGCAAATACAAAGCCTGCGGGCGGAACACCTTGTTTTATCCGGCCCAGCACCTTTGGCCTGGCACTTTGTTTCAAATTAGCTTGCTTTACTGTGAAGGAGTAGTTACAGTTATACAGTCCTAGAATGACATTCGGCACTCTGAAGGCAACTGCAAGGCTGAGTGGCCCCGGGGAAAATGAGTCTGACCCTCCCGTCCATGGTTTAGCATTAGCCACCACAGCATGTTCTCTGACTAAGCAGCTACCCCTGGAACCTGAGAGGTACAGAAACACAAGCTAATTGTTCTCACTTTCTAAGGTCAAAAGCCAGGGCCAGAAATCCTTGTCCCGTTTGCAGCAGGACGAAGCAAACACCAGCAGAAGCCAGGCCTAGCACTCACCTTTCTGGCCCTGTTTCATATTTACTAAAAACTTTTCGTATCGTCTTTGTTTTTCTGGATCTTTGGCGAAAGGTTTGAAGTTGCTGGCTTTTGTGGCAGCCGCCCCACTGCCCAATGCCGTGTGCCAGGAGCAGTGTCCCAGGTCAGAAGAGGGGGGCTGGGGTCTGCTCCCTGAAGCACTCAGAGCCAGGCTCCGGGCCTTGAGCTGAGCTGCTTTCAGGTCAGTTGCCTGCTTCATTTCTTTGATTCTCTCTTTATCTTTTTGGGACAGAAATTCTAACACTGAAGTAGCGGAACCTAAATAAAAACAATAATAGGAAGAGATGAAAAGTATCGTGAGACAAATATGTTTACATTTCTCTGTACAAACATTTTCAGTATCACAAACATATGTAATTGCAGCATTTTACATTTAGTGTTTCATCTGTATTCATATTATCCCTGTAACCTAGACGGCAATAAAATAATGAGGCTCCTATTTAACAGTTGGTAAAAATGGAGGTTAGAGCTTGGATATTTATCAAGCCTTCAAGTAGTCCCAGAATGAGGAAGGTGACATCTCGACCCCTGGTCTCTGGTGGCACCAGGTGCACGGGCCTGCCCAGCACAGCTACCCACCCAGCGCATTCACTTCCAACTCAAACGCTCACTCTGCACTCTCTCCATCCCAGACACCAGCCCGGTGCTGGGAGGACAATGCAGGAGCCAAAAATCAACACCGGAGGATTATTATAAGAGGAGGACTGTGGAAAAATTGCGCTATGACTGAGGGTAACGTCAGCGAGAGGGCTGGCAGTGGAGGTAGAGAGACAAATAACTAGCTTATGTGGTAGCAGGGGAGGCCTGGGAGGTCCCTCTAAAGAGAATATTTGAAGTAATTTCTAAGAAAAAAGAAGGAGCCAAAATATAAGGGAAGAAGAGTGGCAGAGGAAACAGCAAACATAAAGAAGGATCATGAGGTTAGACCACAGTGGGCTAATGGAAAGTGGTGTAAGATGTACCTTGAGAGGCATGCAGGGTTGGATCCATAAAGCCTCGCGGGACCCCGGAATTTCTCTTAAGTACGGGGCATTTAAGAGGGATCGTGATAGAATTTGGTTCAGCTAGCTGCTGTTGAGGGGAATGGACTGCAGAGGGCAGGTAAGACCAATTAGGAGGCTATTGCAATAGTCCAGGAGAGAATGGACAGGCATTCAGACCACAGGGGAAGCACTGGAAATACAGAGGTAGATGGAGTCCCTGAGCCTGTTAGAGGTAGAAATGACAGAACTTACTGATAACTGGGTAGGGTATCGAGGGAGGGAGGGGAAGGGAGGAACTAAAACTTAGGATTCCTTCATTCTGATGTGAGCAGTGGGCCATGGGTGGTACCATTTACTGAGAAGAGGAAGACTGAGGAAAAGCAATTTTGGGAAAGAAGTAGGAACACAGAGTTCTGTTTGTGCCTATTATATTTGAGATGCCTATTAGGATCCCAAACAGCAAGTACAAGTTCATCTCTCATCTTAGGTCTTTCTGCTTCAGGCTATAGGGGATTCTCCACATTTGTCCACACTTTCACAAGCACTCATTCCTTTTAGGTTTTCAGGGAAAGTGCTGCACTATCCCTTCCCCTGAGAAAAAGTCCTATGTTCCCAGGCTGAGCAGAGAAAGTGAAGGATACCCATGTCCCTGGTCTTCACCACATTCCTGAACAATTATTGAAATCTGAAAACTGCGGAGCCTAAGACAAGGGTTGTAATTTCAATAAGACAACTCAACTGATGGTGGAAAACAACAAGGCTGAAGAAGTGAAGAATGGATACTTATGTGTGCCTTTAACATTAAACGATTTTATTCCCACAGTTCGGGAATACAAAATCATGGACAAAATTTCAGTGGGAAAACATCTTTGTATTTTGATTTTGATCACTCAGATTACTTTTTTTTTTTTTTTTAAGATTTGATTGATTTATTTTTAGAGACAGGGGAAGGGAAAGAGGGAGAGAAACAGTAATGTGTGGTTGGCTCTTATGCATCCCAAATTAGGGACCTGGCCCACAACCCCGGCATGTGTCCTGACTTACAATCAAATCAGCACAGATTTGGTTCACAGGCCTCACTCATTCCACTGAGCCATACCAGCCAGGACTCAGATTATTATAAATTTAATAATTATAATCTTCTTTATGATACCTACCTTGAATAGGTGTTTCTCCTAGCAACTCTCCCCGCTTGGCAGCATTCAGTTGGTGCCTACTATGCGTCCCTGGGTCATGAGTTGGCTTTCCAGCTGACTCTGATAACACTTGAAGTAACTGCACGTTGTCTGAGGTTGCAGCTACCACAGGTCTGAAATAATGCACTGGTCGATAGTCTCTTGGCAATTCAGGTGGTGGATAAATCTTCACAAAAAAAACAAAAAAACTCTGAAAATACATGCGGCAAGATGATCACGTTTGACCTAACAAAGCAAACCTGCTACCTAGGGATGCTAGTAGCCCCAGTCTTCGGCAGGCGAGCACTCGGCAGGCAGGCAGCACGGGGAACAGTGCCCCACCAACATCCATTCTGGATCTGGACAGCGACCAGAACCACACTGTTCTAATAACCAGGCATTTTCACTCCCCCCTGCCCACTTCTACACAGAGATGCTGACACACATGTTTCATATGATAAGAAGAAGAGAAATGACAATACTTAATGATGTAGAAGCTCACATGTAGAACTTGCCCACTATAAGTCAGAAATTTCAGAAAAGGATGAGTTGAGGTGTAGAAAAAAAGAATTGAAATTTTTTCTGATTACGTTTCAGTGTCAGATGGGAACTTTAGGCCTTATTTATTTATTTATTTATTTGTCTGAGGTATTTTTAATAGCAGACTGAATTGAAGTTGAAATACAGTATTTGGGAAATGAGCATTAATGATAGCAGAACAAATAGATTAAAAGAGAGTGCAGGATATTTTTAAATTACTGCACTCAACGGCCTCTCGCACTTGGTCTATATACTTATGGGCAGTCTTTTTAAGCTGTTTTCTTTTTTATTTTTAAAATTTTATTTATTATTTTTCAGAGAGGGGAAGGGAGAGAGGCAGAGAGGGAGAGAGACATCAATGTATGGTTGCTTTTCATCTGCCTCCAGCTATAGACCTGGCTGGAGACCTGGCTTGCAACCTGATTACGTTGCCCTGGCTAGGAATCCAACCAGCAACCTTTGGGTTTGCAGGCCGGCGCCTTACCCACTGTGCCACCAGCCAGGGCCTCTATTTAAGCTGTTTTCTAAGTTTTTCAGCTGCTTGACTCTCTGAGCTCTGAGGCTGGGGAAGCACTGAACTCTCTCTGACAGTTCTCAGCCCCAGCTGCACACTGGGCCCACCTGAGACTTTTAAGAGTCATGAAGCCTGTGTTCCACCCAACCCAGTTGGCAACAACTGGAGTTTCCCAAGCTTCCCTGGTGGTTGTAAGGTTTCCAGGTGGTTCCCAGGGTGGGGGCATGGGAGGGCAGCACTTGGCACGATGAAAATCCGTAAAAGAGTATTACCGCTGTTAGGAAATCACATTTTTTTTCACCATTGCCTGACCACCTTCTCTGAAAAGCCTCCCGAATAATCAGTCAGCAAACACACTCATGATACCAAGACACAAAAATCCAGAGAGGCGTGGCAGAAATGGGGTGCATACATGCAAATCCTTTTCATATCAGCCATCAGATTCAAAGCATTTTAGAGGTGGAGGTTTTAGACCCATACTTAGAAAACTTGCCTGTCTGTGAAAAACTAGGTGAGCACAGCCCTCTTTGAATGGCTCATGACCAAAGCCCGGACCCAGAGAGCAGAACCTCAGGAATCCCGTGCTACCTGTCCACCTACAGCTCTCTGCCCTACGCTGCATTCGTCAGTATGGCTCCCTCACTGCATAGCAGCTCTTTGGGGGTCAGGACTGGGTCTTATTCATCCTTGAACCCTGAGTCGAATGGACTTAATCATCTTTATGCTCCCCTTTCATAAACATAAAAACTCACATTCTCCTTTGACATAGCTGACATTTTTTATAATAATAGAGCTTACTATGCATCCAACACTGCTTTAAATAGATTCTACTCCCTATTACAAGACATCAGTTTTGCCCACTGAACAAAACACAGCCACTCTAGCATCGAACGTGGTTCCTTGGGCTGCGCTGCTCCTGGTCACCCTGCTCTGGAGACACCAGGCCAAGCCAGAAGCGCCCAACAGCTGTTTGCTGAGGACCAAACAAAAAGCCCATTACACAGTGTGAGGCTACCTAAAAAAAGGGATGCGCATAGGCCAATGGCCAGGTACCCCTCCGGAGCTGTCAGCGTTCACAACTAACTTGTGGTGGCCACCTAGGAACGGGTGACGCAGGGGTGGCCCATGCTGTAACAAAATCTCGTAGAAACACAACTATGTGAAAAGCTGTGGAGTTCTCCAGAGGCTTGACCTGCATGTAGGCAGCCTATCTCCCTTCTGCTTGCCCAGGCAAGGAGCCCAGGTTGGTTAACATGCCTCCCGGCATAGAAGAGTCGAGGCTGTGGGTCATCAGGGCTTTTTGAAAGTTTTCTTCTTTTCCTTAAGTTACGTTGTCCCTAGAATTTTATCAATTTCATTCTCCCACCAGTCTCTATTGTAATTCTTTTTGATTCAAAAGATCAGCGATCAGCTATTTTGAATACAATGTGGCTAATGACTGACATTTCTTTTTCTTCCTTTTTTTTTTGACTGACATTTCTAATAACAAAATGTTTCCCTCAACAATGACTACTTAGTATTCCAGCTATTTACGTAATAACTCAGATTTACAAAATACTTTAAGTACTAAACCAGTTAAAAAAAAAAAAAAAAATTCTTACTTTCTTCGAAGATAAAGGTTTAGAAGCCAAGGAAAATCCATCCAATATTTTGCCAACGTATCGAAGATCTTTCTCTGATTCTACAAAATGATGCCATTGATTAATTTTATAAGTATAGATAAGAATGAGACAAAAGACATCAGTTTTTTATCTCTAAGAACGTAAATACTACACGTCACACGTAGTATCACATCGAGATAGCAGGAAAGGAAGAAATAGCTCACTGATGGCACTGGACCCACACCTCCCACAGCTGATTAGGCTGCCCGGGGCCCAAAGCTAGACCCTCTAGGAGATAAAAAGTGGACCAGGTCCTCAGCTAAAGGGGCTCCAAAAATATAACCTGTGGAATAAAAGATCTCAAGAAAAACCATCAAGAGAACAAGTATAAATAAAAGTAAAAATCCTACTGCCAGAGGGTCATTTCTAAAACTAGGTGACTAGTCGCCTTGGGGCGACTACCTCCCACTTTCCTTAGCAACCATCCAAATAAGGTACAAAAGGCAACACAACCAGGTCAGCTGGTAATCTCGTCTTAGAACAAATTAAAAGGTACTTTTTGTCTTTTTCACAAATGAAACTTTAACAAGGGATAAAGATCACTAATTCAGGGAACAAAATGACCAACGCCCTCTGACGTGAAGCCAGGGTCCATTGGTTGCAGTGGCAACCTCATCGACAAAGGCTCTTTGATTATCAGGTATTTCCTGTGCAGAGTGATTCCGTCAAAACTCCATATGCACAAACTGCATCTTCTGTAGCTGGAAGCACCGCCCCACGACCACCAATGAGCGCTGACACAAGCTGATGTTCAGTCCCTGAGCTGGCCGAGCCACCCACAATGCAAGTGGGGTGGAGGCTCCCCGCCGGTGCAGCTGCACAGCCAGGGACTATCCTTCCCCACAAAATCGCTTCACACTTCAACTCCCACTGAATTTTTGTACCAGCTTCTGACAGTTCCTAAGATTCTCTGCGGTACTCCTGGGGTTAAATTTCACATTCTTGCTATTTTGTATTCTTTTAAAACCCTGACATTTTACTTTTATGAATTTGTTCTGAAGAAATATTCCGTAAATGTGCATAAAGGACCATAAGGATATTTATTATAGCCCTATGGATCAAGGGAAAAAATAAGAACAATTCAACAATCAACCATTATGACCAGCTAACTATATAGACTCACTCAGTGAAAAACCGTAAGGTCAAAACCACCAATGTTGTGGTCTTAGGGGTGGGAGAGAAGAGGAGATGTTGAAGGGGAGTAAGAGTAGAGGGACATAAGGGGGAGGCTGGGGCGCCCAGGGACAGACACCAGCTCAGGCTTGATGAGGGAAGAGGTGGGGACCAATCAGTTGAGCAAAAGTTATATAAAGGGAAAGCCAAATACTTGGCTTGGAAGGTAGATTTAAGTATGTATACTTATCACAGATTAGCAATTATTATACAATTGATATGTTAATATCAGTAATGTAGCATATTGATATATTATTAATTAGCATTTTATTTTATATCTATATTAATATATCATAACATTAATATACAAATACATTACATAACTTCTTTTAAGTTATAAAATGGTAGTCTTAGTACAAATTTTTGAAAATATAAAGGTAAAGCAAAAAATATAAAGGTAAGGAGAAGAGAGATAATAAAAGGAGTCTTGCCCTGGCTGGTGGCACAGTGGATAAGGCGCTGGCCTGCGAACCCAAAGGTTGCTGGTTTAATTCCCAGCCAGGGCACATAACCAGGTTGCAAGCCAGGTCTCCAGCCAGGTCAGTGCCTGGAGGCCGGTGAAAGGCAACCGTACACTGATGTATCTCTCCCTCTCTGCCTCTCTCCCATCCCCTCTCTCTGAAAATAATAAATAAAATCTTTAAAAAAAAAAAAAAAAAAAAGGAGTCTTAGTACCCAGAGGTAACACCAACATCCGGATGCACACCCTTCCAGCATCTTATGTAAAACCCTCGGTCCTTTCTGTGGCAATGATGACAGGCCATGCATGCTTACAGAGTGCCTGCTGTGTGCCAGGGAAGTGCTGAGCCCCTTATGTACATTAAACTCTCCATGGGATAGTTATGCCATTGTCCTGCCCTTGGCCAGACAAGGCACAGAGAGGTTAAGTAGCTTTTCCAAGGTCAGAGCTGCAATTCAGACAGTCTGTCTTCAGAGTGTGTTCACAGCCATTAAGCAAGCTACCTTTTAAAAACTGTTTTGCACCTGCCTTTTCTCTCTAGAAATGTAAAACAGGCATCATTCTGGGGAGTGATCTTATTTCACCAGATAGGTTTTAGATGTATTCTAAAGGAATTAGATCAAATTGTATCTGATTATAGCTTAAAATGTCTGAAAAGACTGTTTTAAGCTCATCTGTCACCTCTTTCCTTTATTTAGGTGGTTGTTATTATTGTAACCAAAGAACAGTAGGTGCCAAACACAGAATTATGCCATTTAATCCTCACATAACCCCAGACCACTCTTTACAAATGTTCACCTTACAAATGATGCTCAGGGATGTTACAAATCTTGCTCAAGACCGCATAGCTGGGCAAGAGAAAGCAGCAATCCACATGCAGGTCTGACTTGACTCTAAATCACATGCTACAATACCTATGCCACACAGTCTCTTCTCTCTAGATTCTGAATTGAAATTCAGCTTGTGTTAAGAGATGTCTGCCTCATTGCCCAAATAAGATACCCCTAAGAGCCAAGGATACAAGCAGAAGACAGACTGGCTTCCAAGCTCCATCTTGCTACGGGCTCTCAGTATTCCTACCACCTAGTCACCACACCCAGCTTTCAGACCTACTGCTTGAGGGCTTCCCTCCGACCCAGTGTCAGCTCTGACCTACGACATGAGCACATGTCCACATACTTGCTCCATCCCCGATCCCAGACTTCTTCTTCCTCCCCAACTTGGCCCTGTCTTGATAACTGGCTTTGGCTTTGACCCATTCTAAATCCCACATCTATCTTCTTTCCCACAGCGGGCTTCTCTTCTTCCTACTTTCGTTTCTCACTCTGCAAGTTTGACCAACTCCACGGAGGCTGACACTGCAGTGTCGATCTTGCAATCCCTTCTTCCTGATAACCTGATGCCAGTTCTACCATTATTTAGTTGCTGGTCCATGGATTCACCTTTCAGACTTTGATATTGCTTGGGTGCTGTCCATCCATACAATCCATCTCCAGGCTCCTCATCCTTCAAAACGGTGTCATACTTGGAGAGAGTTTCTGTGGCATAGATATCATCATCTTCCTCTTCCAGGGCGCCAACACCAAAAGCCTTCAAAAACAAGGTTTCAAACAGCAATTACAGGTTTTAGGGGATGTCTGCATTGAAGGATAAAGCTCCCTTAAGGGTGTGATTGAACAGGCCACAATACGCTGTAAGATCACCAACAGAGAAACAAATGAGAGGCCCACAGTACCATCGTGACTCAAGTCCTTATTACAATGACCAGAAATGAAGGCCATGCCCAGTAGCAGCTATGGGTTTGGGTTCTGGTAGGTAAAGGAAGGAAGGACACACGCAAGCAGCAGTGCAGGAGAAGAAATGGGGCCTCCTAAAAGAGAAAGGAAGAGTATTCATCTACTGCTCAACATGGCCTGTGGACACAGCTGGTGACCAGCGTCTGAAGACCACCACTACTCTTCCAGCTGCTGTAAGAATTCCTAATCTTTGTGGGAAATGATCTCCGAAAAAGTATCCTTCTTTGTTACAAGAATTTTAAAAAACAGTAACATTTTCTAAATATAATTTAGAAAGAAAAAGTAATAAAGGCATTTTCTAAATGCAATTTAGGAAAGAACCTCTGAATCAACTAGAGAGGACAGGCAATCAGGAAAATCTCTCCACCTCCTCAAAGACACAGAGCAAGTAAGTCTCGCAAGGGACACTTACACCTACCCTCCCAACAACTTAGGGCTTGCAGCTCTAAGAAATAAGTCCGAGAGGTAGTCAAACTTGGACCTGAACTTAAAAGAGGCAGACTGAAATTCAACTTTTTTTTTTCTGAGATTATTTTTATTAAAGCTGGGGGCAGTGAAACAAAGAAGGACATAGGATAGAAGAAGCAACAGGAAAAAAAAAGAAGAAGAAGAAGCAACAGAGAACCTAGCGGGTACTGCTTTGGCTCCCAGGGAAGTCAGGGAAAAGGGGCTGTGCAGACAAGTTCAAGGGTGAGGGGGTTGGCCTGGGACAAGCTGCCACTGCCCACTGCTCCCCTGGTTGCAGGTCTCGTGGGGACCCTTGGAGTTTGGAGATGCATGCCTGAGAGGGAAGAAAGGCGTGGGCATGCTCAAGAGAGGGAAAGTGCCGAAATCCAACTGTTAACAAAACCAAAGGTGTAGGTGTGGTTTTCTGCTCAGGCCCACAAGAGTGTGAAAAACCAATCCTCACTCCTGGGAACACACAAACTCCGCCAAGAGCATAGGTCACAGGATCTCAGGAGTAAATACTTTAAAATCAGGAAGGTGTACTTTACACATCTTCAGAAAAAGATCCTAAGGGAAATGTAGACACTTCAAAGTCTTCATATAGTCAATCAGTAATAAGTGCCTACTACGGGGCCAATATAAGGCAAGTATTCTCATTTGTCAATTTGTCAATGGTTCCATATTTATAAAACAGAAACACTTCTACCTGGCCCGAAATTCCCAATTTTCTTCCTTTGTTCACTCCAATATCTCCAAGAAGATTGCTGCTTCCTTCAAATCTTCCAGTGAAAAGATTAAAATGTTCTGAAGTTCCAAACAATGCTAGGTGGGGATCTAAGCCCTTATAAGCCAGTCCATGCACATTATCTTTAGGAGTGAAATCCACCGGCGTGACATCTTTGGGTGCAAAGGTCACATTTTCTGGCAGGTAGTCATCATCTTCATCCTATTTGAAAAGGAGAATGAAGGTGAGTCACTGCCTGGGGCAAAGTAAACCCATTAAAATACATTTTTGAATGCGGTGATTAATTCCAAACAGAACAATCGCCAAACTTTCCACTATTACAAATCACTAAATCAAGTCCCTGCACAATGATACTAATAAAAAACAATTCCATTTTAAGAATCTAAACAACTGGGGCAGCTATGGTGCTGGCATATTGCTGAATACAGTATCTGACATAATGAGGATAGTTTTAGGGTTATGGGTATTTCATTGTCATGGGGTATCATTAATTTTAAAAATTGTTTCCAATCATAAAATGTCACATTCAGAAAGTAACAAAGGCTACTGTACACACTGAAGTTCCGTCATCCCATACAGTACCTCAGAGCCTTCAGAGCCTCCAGGCGGTAATGCACAGCCATAAATTTTTACTCCAGGATCTATAAGAGATTTCAGATGCATGGGTCATGAGTAACTGAAAATACAGAAACCTGGCTTGTTGCCACTCTTCAGAGACATAGGCTGTGCCTGTAAAAGTTGCTGCAACTTTAGGGTGGGAGACTGATCACTCAGGAATTGTTCTCCTTCGGCGCCCCCTGCCCCACCTGTACTCTGGCAACAATGTGCTAAATGAGTAACCCAAAAGAACCCCCCAGAATTATTGCTGCCTCCCAGAGTTCACAGTCCGGCAATGGAGGAGAGCAAGAAATAAACAAAATAATCATGTTAAATTGTAACAGTTTTGGCAGAAGTAGGAAATAGTTTCATATGCTCCAGATGGGGATGTAGCCTTGTATAGTTCTTCCATAAAGCTATTCACATTATACACAAAAGACTTAAAATACATGCACCTAGCAATTTTATTTCTAGAAACACACAGTCTTTAAAAAGTATGAGGGTTGGGGTTAGGGTTGGGGTTAATGACAACCAATGTACATACCAGGTTTTTGTCTGCGTGGTCTTCTCTTTACTCGAGGGCCAATTCCTTGTCCTTCCTTCCATCCCATTTTTCTTAGTAATTCAAAGCCAACAGAGAATCTAGGATAGCAAGGCACTGAAAATGAACTTATTTCTATAACTCTAGAGGACGGCATGAAGTAAACAGCCTTTGAGTTCCTGCCCAGCTCACATACTGGTCATGCCTGAGCCCTTTTCCCTGTCTGTGTGAGAACTGCATGGCCCTGCCCTTCTGGACATGTACCGGATGACAGGACTTAGGGTGCATGTCTGACCTGGGGGCGTCAATCAGATGTCTCTTCTCCGGGGCCTTTGGGATAGGCACACAGGGACTCCAGATGGTCTTTGTCGAGCATGCAGCCTGGGAAACCATAATGGTCTGAGGCTGCCACATCAGGCCACATGTCCAGGAGCAGAATAAGGAGGAGGTACGCCAAATGGGAGAGTAGAACGAGGCTGGAGCTCTAGAGCACTCCATGCAGTCACAGTGCAAGACCCTTTCGGCAAACCCCACTTTGCACTCAAGCTGGGCTAAGAAGGCCTGACCTCCTTACAACAGAGCCTTCCCTGAGTAAGTTCGTCATCCATGTGCAAAACAGTGATTTCAAGGTCAGAAAAGTCAAAATTAAATTCTTACTTTGCCGGTGTTATGAAGTCATCAAGCAGCGTGGCTCCTGGAATAGGGGCAGTAGCCGCTGCTAATTGCCTGGCCTTTTCTTGTATTCTATCTTTGGTTTTGGAAGCAAAATCATCTGTGGTAACAATGGCTTTAGGTGCTATCCCAAATTCACTAAGATCCTTAAAAAAAAAAAAATCAAACAGAATTACTTGCGTTACTTGTAAAGTTATTAAACATGATACATTATGCACCTTTCATTCTTTTTTTTTCCTTAAGATTTCATTTATTTACTTTTAGAAAGAGGGGAAAGGAGGGAAAAAGAAAGGGAGAGAAACAACAGTGTGCAAGAGATACACTGATAAGTTGCCTCTCACACACTCCCAACTGGGGACCTGTCCCAAAACCCAGGCATGTGCCCTGACTAGGAACTGAACCAGCCAACTTTTGGTTCACAGGCTGGCACTCAATCCATTAAGCCACAACAGCCAGGGCTGCAGCTTTAATTCTTTTAAAAAAATTAAAAAGTTAAAACTACAAATTAAGTTTGGGATCAGAGCATTGGCTGACTTCACACACTAGCTTTGGAACCCTCACGTAAGATTAGGCCTGTGGCCAAGGACAGAAGCATCACAGAGACTACTCAGTGGACCCACAAGGAGCACCATCAAGCTAGGAAAACAGGAAAGACCTCATGTTCTCAGGCAATATTTCATAAGTCAGTGTGAACTGGGCAAATCTTAAGAGTAACAGCCAAAAAGCATTCATAAGCACATATGTGCCAGGCCCTGACTTATGTGCTTTGCATTAACTGTTGGCAACAGCCATTGTCCCTTCCTCTTTCCTCACAGCGTCCAGAGATTGATCAGTTACCTGCCTTCCTCTGCGCCACCATGGAGTGGTGTCCTGGGTTTATGCGGCTGGAGCTGGGCAGGGTCAAGGAATTGGGGTTCATGTCTTATCTACACCAGTCATTTTGATCCCATTTCCCTTGCTTTGAGAATGAGCATGTAGCCCTGGCTGGTGTGGCTCAGTGGGCTGAGTGCCTGTCTGCGAATTGAAAGGTCATTGGTTCAATTCCCGGGTCAGGGACCCTGCCTGGATTCTGGGCATGTGAGAGGCAACTGATCAATGTATCTCTCACACACTGATGTTTCTCTTTCTCCTTCCCTTCTCCTCTCTCTAAAAATAAATCATCTTAAAAGATTAAAAAAAAAAAAAAAAAGAATGAGCATGTCCAAGCTGATGGGAAGGGAGGGAAAATTTAGTTTCCTTGATCTAGGGAAATTGGTACCAAGATGAAAATCTTCCTTCCACTTAACAAGGTCATCCTGAGTGTCCCTGGAGACTACTGCAGCCACCCTGCATCCATGAGACCTGTGAGGACAGGCTGACATGCAAAAGATGACTGAGAAGAGAATCTTGGGCTACTTGTTACAGGAGAGATAGTTCCTTATGGATTATGCTAACCATATAGGAAGGTCGCCTCCCCTTGCTTCTGACCTGCAGTCCAAAGCATACTGATATAACTATTTTATTTCATCTTTACCATAAATGGTTTTAAGTTAAGAGGAGTTTAATTTTAAAACAAAATGGAGCACACCTTGTAGGCTGGCAGGGCCACGTTAGAACCTCCCACTGGCCCCCATTTACCCCTAAAAAGTTTCCCATCATTGTTGCATCAACAATGTGCCCAGGTGCCTGCATGCAACTTCCTTCCAGTCCTTTTTCTAGTCACTCACTGTTCCTTAAAATGCAGTGCACATGAACTACTGTGAAAGGCTGTAGACTTGGCTAGATGAATACTTTTGAGGCAACTGGGGCTTTTTCAAGTCAATTTGCCTGCATAGTCATACCTTGTTTTAATGCACTTTGCTTTACTGTCCTTTGGAAAGATTTCATTTTTTACAAATTGAAGGTTTGTGGCAATCCTGCACTGGGCAGGACTATCAGTGCCAGTTTTCCAACAGCCTCATATGATGGTTAACATTTTTTAGCATAAAGTATTATTTTTTTAAAGAGTTTATTTATTATTTTTAGAGAGAGGGGAAGGGAGAGAGGCAGAGAGGGCATGAGACATCAATATATGGTTGCCTTTCACCTGCCTCCAACTACAGACCTGACTGGAGACCTGGCTTGCAACCTGGTTATGCACTCTGGCTGGGAATTGAACCAGCGACCTTTGGGTTTGCAGGCCAGTGCCTTCACCACTGTGCCACCAACCAGGGCCATCAAGTATTTTTTAATTACAATATGTACTCTTTAAAAAGAAATAATGCTACCAAATACTTAATAGACTACATAACTTTTATTTGTATAAGTACAGGGAAACCAAAAATATTCACGATGCTCTTTATTTGCAATTTCATTTTATTGCAGTGGCCTGGAACCAAACACACAAGTAACATCTACAAGATACGCCTGTACATGACTTTCCCCTACACTCCTGACTTTAGAAACTACCCCCAGCATAAGACACCACTCCAATCAAAAAGAATCCATTAATATACAGGGTGCGATAGCCCAAGTACTTAAAAAATAAAGCCTTGCCCTGGCTGGTAGCACAGTGGACAAGGTGCCGGCCTGCGAACCCAAAGGTCGCAGGTTCGATTCCCAGTCAGGGCACATAACAAGGTTGCAAACCAGGTCTCCAGTCAGGTCTGTGGCTGGAGGCAGGTGAAAAGCAACCATACATTGATGTCTCTTTCCCTTTCTGCCTCTCTCCCTTCCCCTCTTTCTAAAAATAATGAAAATAAAATATTAAAAAAAAATTAAAAATAAAAAAAAATAAAGCCTTACATACAATGAGGAAATCATACAGTGAACTTTCTGGGGAAGGACAAGATGCCACAACAGCCAACTATAAGCTAACTGGCAGCTAAAGTGCTGCACACCCACCTCTTCATCCATAAAATCTTCAGGGCCGAGAACAGATTTGTCAGCTCTATTCTGTCGTGAAGACACAAAGGAAGAGGGTGTCCATCCTTGAAAGAAAAGCATTTAGAACATTACAATCCTAGGTAGCATCTTGGTTTATAGTTAACAAAATAATTAAATAACATATATGGACTTGAAAGTCCCAAGAAGTACAAACTCCAAGCTCCTTTCCATCTCACTGCTCATACAGCCATAATTACTCCACACAAACTTATTCATAATCTCCATATCCATCCCGTTGTCCAAATTTAGTAGATACAGTGAGGTGTTCTCATAAAAATCTAGAATCAAGTGAAATCAAATTATATGTCACAAGTTAACCCGTGAAAGGAAAACAAGCAGACCTGAGCAGAAAGATGCAAGATCATCTTAAAAGGCAGGGCCACTCTGAGACCAGCAGAACAGCAACCTACACTAACAAACTAACATATTAAAGGAACAATATGTCTGGTGAACACACAATACAATATACTACAGGTGATGAATTCTAGAATTATATACCTGAAATCTGTATAATTTTATTAACCAATGTCATTCCAATAAGTTCAATAAAAATTTTTTTAATTTAAAATTTAAATCTAGAAGACAATAGCCCGGGCTGGGTGGCTCAGTTTATTGGAGTATCGTCCCATCCACCAAAAGGCTGTGGGTTTGATCCTCGGTCAGGGCCCACGCCTAGGCTGCAGGTTTGATTCCCGGTTGGGGCACATATGGAAGGCAACCAATAAATGTTTCTTTCTCACATCACTGTGTGTGTCTCTCTCTCCCTCCCACTCATTTGAAAATCAATAAAAACATATCCTCAGGTGGTGAGAATTAATTTAAAAAATAAGAAAAGAAAAAAGTAATATGTCAAGGTGCAGTAGTCAGCCAAGAAAGGATGACTAAAGGGATAGTTATAGATGCAATACAAACAACATTCAGGATGCCCTGGCCCAGGACTCACACCAGACCCCCAATTCCATCAGACACCTGAATCCTATAACTAACTTCCTTGTTTCCCATCCCTAGTCACCAAGCATGTGCCCTGCCTAAAGAAAGAGAAAGCTCTAGCAGTCAAATGTTTCTGTAACTCTTTGCAGATAAACTTGTTTAGATTCCTCTCAGAGTGACACACCCATTTCTCCTACAAGCCTTGCTGAGGAGCACAGAGTGGATTTACTCTTGGCAGATGGGTGAAGCAGGTTTCCGGGCCAGCCTAGCAGATTGATTCCCTAGGGGAGTGAGGGTCTGCTTTCTTGGGTAATACTCTGGGCCCAGGACCTTCCTCCATTTTGGACTTCTATAGCCTTTGCCCTATTTCTGCATAGTCCTTGAATCTGACACTCCTAATGGTAAAGAGATATTCCAGTATATTAACATAGCTCAGTCTACTTGATTAATTATTTGAGCTGGCATTACTTTTTAATGATATAGCACAGCTATAATTATAATAATCAGCAATATATTAGTGAACTTGTCTTCACAAACCCTATTGCCATTTTAAACATTTTAATAAGAGTGCTATTTTAATAGTACCTTAGTTACTTTAATTGGCTTATATTAATAATAAGGCTAAGGATTCCATATAGTATTTCTATCTCATCTGGAGTAAACTGCTCAAATACTTTGCCCATTGAACTGATTTTATTTTTTTAATTGAATTTTTAAAGAAAGAGAGAACTAGGGGGCAGAGAGACAGAAACATTGCTTTGTTGTTTCACTTATTTATGCAGTCATTGGTTTTTCATTGCCTTTTTTTTTTTTTTTAAGAGAAAGGAAAGGAGAGAGAAACACTGATTTGTTGTTCCACTTATTTATGTATTCATTGGTTGATTCTTGTATATGTGCCCTGACTAGGGATCGAATCAACAAATTTGGTGTATTGGACTAAAGCTTTAACCAACTGAACTACCCAGCCAGGCCACTGAACTGATCTTTCTTTTTCTTTCTTTAAGATTTTATTTATTTATTTTTAGAGAAAGGGGAAGGGAGGGAGAAAGAAAGGGACAGAAGCATCAATAGGTTGCCTCCTGTACCCATCCTAACCAGGGACTGAGCCCACATCCCAGGCATGTGCCCTGACCAAAGATCCAACCTTTGGCCCCTCTCCTTGGGGGATGACACCCAACCAACTGAGCCACACTGGTCAATGCCTAAACTGATCTTTACACATTCTGGATATTGACCTTTAACCATCTTATTTACCCCAACTATTTTCTCTTCTTTCTTGAATTACTTTTCATTTTTATTTTACCATTGTTATGTACAAATTATTTTTAAATTAACTCATTTTTCAACTACAGTTGACATACAATATTTTATTGGTTTCAGATATACACACAGTGGTTAGACATTTATATAATCTATGAAGTGATCCCTTGATAAGTCTGGTACTCATCTGATACCATACATAGTTAGTGTAGTATTACTGACTACATTACAAGTTGTTTTTAAATATACATTGAAAATCTGTCCTATCTTGTTCTTTATATTTTCTACACAAGTTAATTCATGTTCCATTCTTAACTGAGATATTTAAGCCATTTTTCTTCCAGTTTCTATGTTAAAGCGTTAAAAAACACATATTACTTTAATCAATGCAGAACATATTATATTGCACCATGTGAAAAATCTAATGGATTTTTCTCCAGGTCAAGAGCATGCGCTGACAAGGGACAGCTTCATTCCATGTCAGGAGAAAGCAGCCCTTGACTCTCAGTGGCTTCATCTACAAAACGGCTGTTAACACCTGCCCTCCTTAGTTATGGAGTCATGTGAGATAATGATAACCTGAGTGAATCTGTGTGGGAGTATTCTGTGCATGGCAAGATGCAATATAAAATAGAAGTCATTATCATCATTTAAGTGTTCAGTTCTGGGGGTTTTTTAAGTGAGAAAAATTCTTTCACCTTCAGATAG
Source organism: Noctilio leporinus (assembly GCA_004026585.1). Taxonomy (NCBI): domain Eukaryota; kingdom Metazoa; phylum Chordata; class Mammalia; order Chiroptera; family Noctilionidae; genus Noctilio; species Noctilio leporinus. Next base: position 1,692 of record PVIW01009063.1, on the reverse strand, counting down.
CAATCAATGAACAAACAACACACACACTGACCCTGGAAGCATTCTAAATGTTCAGAGAACACAACAGTGTACAATGTATATACAGTACTAAAATGTTACAAGGTCTTTACAATGGAAAGGTGGGAGGTGAGAATCTTGTGACATTTCAATCACTCACTTCAGCAATATAATAGCTACAAATAGGAAAATCATACCTTCTTTTGAGCCAACAGTGTTGAAGTACCCAGCGGAGAACCCTCCACTAAAGGCTCCATGAAACCGTTTATACCTTCCTTTCTCATCTCTGACAGTCTGATCCTGAAGAGGAATTGGTTTCTTTGGTCTTTCACCTAAAAAAATATATGTACATATATATATTTTTTTGAATGGGAAAGAGAAAAAAGAGTGGTAGTTTAGGAAAAAAATTAAGGAAAATGTCATTTCTTAAATATAATAAATTGTTCGCTTACTGTAACTTCAAATACAATCATTTTAAGTAAGGCATTATTCCTATATTTTACTAGTTTATAAAGCTTAGGAAGCAATACATTTTACCAAGCTTCTTTATAGGTCTAAAACAATTATAGATATCCCTTATTTATATAAGAAATGTTTTAGTAAAAAATGGCCTGTGCTGGTGAGGATGTGGATAAAGAAAAGGGAACTTTGGTGCACTGTTGGTGGGAATGCAGACTGGTACAACTACTGTGGAAAACAGTATGGAATTTCCTCAAAAAACTGAAAATGGAGCTGCCTTTTGATCCAGCAATTTCATTGCTGGGATCATACCTGAAGGATTTTGAAACACCAATTCAAAAGAACCTATGCACCCCCTGTTCACAGTAGCACTACTAACAATAGCCAAGTGCTGGAAACAGCCTAAGTGCCCATCGGTGGATGATTGGATCAAAAACTGAGGTACATTTATACAATGGAATACGGAGCGGAAAGAAAGAAGGAGTTTCAACCTTTTGCAACAGCATGGATGGAGAGTATAATGCTACGTGAAATAATCCAGGTGGAGAAAGACAAATACCATATGGTTTCATCTGTAAGAGGAACCTAATGAACAAAACAAATGAGCAAAATAGAGCCAGAGACATGGAAACAAGGAGCAGACTGACAGTAACCAGAGTAGGAAGAAGGATAAGGGGTAAAAGAAGAGGAAGGGCCTAGTCAAGGAACGTGTATAAATGGCCCACGGAATGTAGGCTGGTGCAGCCACTGTGGAAAACAGTATGGGGTTTCCTTAAAAAACTAAAAATGGAACTGCCTTTTGATCCAGCAATTCCACTACTTGGACTATACCCAAAGAATCCTGAAACACCAATTCATAAGAACCTATGCACACCTATGTTCATAGCGGCACTATTAACAATAGTGCTGGAAACACTATTTCCAAGTTTCCAAGTTTCCAAGTGCTGGAAACAGCCTAAGTGCCCATCAGTGGATGATTGGATCAAAAAACTTTGGTACATTTACACGATGGAATTCTATATAACAGAAAGAAAGAAGGAACTTGTACCCTTTGCAACAACATGGATGGAACTGGAGAGTACTATGCTTAGTGAAATAAGCCAGTCAGTGAATGACAGATATCATATGATCTCACCTATTATGGGACAATAATGAGCAAAACTAACAACAAGCAAAGCAGAACCAAGTATATGAATGCAAGGAATAGGCCTTCAGTGGTCAGGGGGAAAGGGGTTG
>PVIW01009062.1:0-54938 GCA_004026585.1 Noctilio leporinus | reverse complement strand
CAACAAGTGTTGGCGAGGATGCGGGGCAAAGGGAACCCTCATACACTGTTGGTGGGAATGCAGGCTGGTGCAGCCACTGTGGAAAACAGTATGGGGTTTCCTTAAAAAACTAAAAATGGAACTGCCTTTTGATCCAGCAATTCCACTACTTGGACTATACCCAAAGAGTCCTGAAACACCAATTCATAAGAACCTATGCACACCTATGTTCATAGCGGCACTATTTACAATAGCCAAGTACTGGAAACAGCCTAAGTGCCCATCAACATATCTAATTCTTTAAATACATTTTAAAAATATGGTGGGACTATCTCAGAAATAACTTCATGTATAAGAAGCATGCTGTAATGGGAAGGGGAAGATCATAATCAGATGATTGGTTTTGAGGGACTTGTTTTTTTCATTGGAAGGAATAAACACTTTCAGGTGAAACTGACTGGCTCTGTCTCTCCCCTAAATTACTAAACTTTTATTTTTATTTTGTTTATTTATTTATGTACATATTTATTTATTTATTTTGAAGATTTTATTCATCTTTTTTAGAGAGAAGGGAAAGGAGAGAGGATGAAAGGGAGAGAAACATCAACGTATGGTTGCCTTTCACCTGCCTCTGGCTACAGACCTGGCTGGAAACCTGGCTTGCAACCTGGTTATGTGACTTGACTGGGTATTGAACCAGCAGCTTTTGGTTTCACAGGTCAGCACCTATCCACTGAGCCACCAGCCAGGGCCTTAATTTTTTTATATAAAAGCACGCATTCAAATTGTTAACTTAAATAGTTACAAATAACAATAACATCACAGATATATTTTAAATGACTTAAAAGGAAATTTAGTATGTTCAAATTTGAAACATACAGAAATTAAACAAAAAACATTTTAGATTTTATAATGCTACCTATGGATAGCTTATTCCCTTTATGTCAAGATAGAGGTCTATTTTTGCTAGAGACTTATTCTCATCTACATGGACAAATGATCAGTTATTGCATTCAAAGAAAGTAGCTTTTTTATAGAATATAAAAATAGGCAAATGAATCCCAAATTATTACATTTTAGCTTATGATTAAAACACATCTTTGAAGTAACTCTAATGGGAAAATGTATCCAAATATGTTGTATTACATTTGCTATTATATTTCTACATCAACCTCTAGAGGAAGTATTATTAATAATAATAGTTATTATACTTGAAACTATATTGCCTTTCCAATAAAATATAATCCAGAAGCCTTGAACTTTACAAAACTAGACTGGAAACAGATGTAATAATAGCACAGGTACCTCTGGTTTTCTATCTAACAAGCATAGCTGTAATTACAATAGTTGCTGCCCATGCTAAATCCCCCTGATGCTCTTACAGGATAATAGTTTTTCTTATATTACTGAATGGTTTTCCTTTTCACCATTTGATAAGGAGTTGTGAACTAGCCTTTAGTTTTAACAGAATAGGAACAATTTCCTGAAACATTTTTTAAAAGATTTATTTATTATTTGTAGAGGGTAAGGGAGAGAGGCAGAGAGGGAGAGAGACATCAATGTATGGTTGCCTTTCACCTGTCTCCAGCTATGGACCTGGCTTGCAATCTGGTTATGTGCCCTGGCTGGGGAATTGAATCAGGGACCTTTGGGTTTACAGGCCAGCACCTTATCCACTGTCCCACCAGCCAGGAACCTGAAACATATTTTTAAGAGTGGAATTCTCTAAATAAACATTTTATGGCTTGTATTTTATGTTTTGATGATTATTTGAAAATACGCACTGCAGATTTTCTCAATTGTTCAACTCTGCTTAAATGATACTTAAAAACAGGCTAAACATTTTTTCCCAACAATTATGTGAGTTAGTAAAATGCAGCTTAAATAAATATATATTACCTTTGATTTTTCAGTTCTTTTTACTAGTTTTTCTACTGTAAAAATTGTATAAGGCCTACTTGGGATAGAAATTCTGTATTTTTGGAGTTCAGAGAAGAAAATGTGGAAGATATTGAAATGATTTGATGATATAAAATAGTTAATATTTTTATATACAAATAACATAACTATAGATAGTACATATATCATAAAATTTATGTATGTTTGCATTGTTCTATAAACAATAGAATTGTTAAGCAATGTGACTAAGCAGATAGTTTCTATTTTAGCCCAAAATAAATTAGATTCTTTCTTTTAAGGGAACTTGACTATTTTGTTGTCCTAGATTGTTCTTGACTTCTGTATATTGCATATAGATAGTCATGCCTCTGAATCAGGATATTCTTTCAGATTATCCTAATTCATTACTCAAAATTAGCCCAGTGAAATATGATTAATGGCTAGGTAAGGAGACCTCTTCTTTGTATGCTCTGAAAAATGCCTGCTATCGTTTACATATTCATTTCACATATTTTCTTGTTTCTAGGCTGAGTGCATTTCTAAGTTTTTTATATTTTTTTGTTCTCTCCCATTATGTACTCTATAATATGAGGACAGAAGAAAGGACTCTCAACATCTTTAACTGAGAAAGAATCTTTTACTGATTAGAGTTGAAGATATAAAGGATTCCTTAGACAGAAGTGGGGATATAATGACACTCTGTGGTGCAAAACAGTGAATTTCCTTCTTTACAATAGCAGCTAATGGAACACATTCTGTTTGGCCAAAAATAACCAAGAAGGTAGAATCCTGGTTAGGAAGAAATTCTTACATGTGTGTAGAAGATTATTTAAATAATGAATCTTTTTAAAAAATCACAATATTGTTTTACTGATGCTTTTCATTTCCCCCAATATTTAAAATAGTTCAATAATATTGAAGAAGATTTATAATTAAACTTACAAAGCTAACACTTACAAAAATTAGGACAAAAGAAATAAGCTAAGGATCCCAAATTATTCATTCAGCTAAAGGGGGAAGAGTAGCATATAGCTTTTATCTTCTTTTATGTCTGCTTAGTCTAAAAAGGATAGTAATTAAACATTGGCAGTAGTATATTAAAAGCATTTTGTGTGGAAAACACATGTTTTGTAGAATTAGCACATAGAAGCTATTCAGTGTAATAGATTTCAAGCCCTTCTATCCATTAAAAATATATATAATTAGTTTATAGTGTATTTAGGATAGATGTGTTGAAACATATTTAAAAAAATATTTACTCACTGTATAAGGCTTATATATCAAGGACCTGCTGTGTCCAGCCTGTTGAGTGTGCATTGATTCTATAATTGTGAATGTGTATATATCTCTATCTCTATCTCTGTATTTATACATACATATCTATATCTATATCTATATCTATATCTATATCTATATCTATATCTATATATATATATATTGTCTGACCTCACAGAATGTTCTGTCTAGCAGGAAGAAAAGAAAACAAAAAAAAAAGAAGTAAGACTAACAAATAGTATACATACTATAGATATAGAAGGCCAAAACTGAGATTAAATGTGAAGGAATATTGTCCTGGCCCACGTGGCTCAGTTGGTTGGAGAGTTGTCTCATACTTCTAATAGGTTGAGGGCACATACCTAGGTTTCAGGTTGAATTCTAGGTCAGGACTTATATGGGAGGCAACCAATAGAGGTTTCTCTTTCTCCTCCTCCCCAACATCAATAAAGATATTTAAACATTTAAAAATATGAAGGAATATTTAGGCCTCTAGAGAAAATTAGCTGAAATTTAAAAATTGGGAGACTGGTGTTATTATTTTACATTTGATCAAATTGTCACCATTCAAAAATTCTTATTAGAGGCAAACTTCTGTATATCTGGCCTGTTTTGAAAAGCTGGAGTGTGTGACTGGGCAAACACCCATGTGACACTGGTCCCCTGGGTTTGAGAGGGACCATCATGACCTGAGTGAGATCTCCATGCCCCTTCACTTGTTTTTTCTTTTTTCCCCATTTTTCTGTAATTATCATTGATTGATAAGCTACATGTTTTCAAGTTTACTTCTTTCAATAAAAGATCTTTGGGAACAGCCATTGGGGTCTTTGGCCTCAAGCCACTGGTCCGCCTTCTTCCCCTGCACTTGCTGTAAGGGATGATTTTATTTCATCACAGCACCATGGGATTTACTGTGGGCAAAGATCCCCCATATCTGATCTCATGAAACTCACAGTGGACTAAGGGAAAAGTATGTGAGAAGACCAAGCGTTTGCCAGAGCATGAAACACAGAGTCTGAATAAGTTCATTCACTATGTTCAAAGGTAAGGCCTGAGAGAAGGAATGTTGATACATTACTTTGAAGAAAGAGACAGCATTTTTATTAAAGGCATTATGAGCCATGTTTAGAAAATCTAAATTTATTCTAATGATGAATATAAATAAGAAGATATTGCATAATTTTAGAACACTAAGGTAAGTGCTTGTGTGTGAGTGTTACACTTGATAATATTTTTTTTTAGTGCATGTTGAAGAATGAATGAGAGACGGAGGGCATGATGCATACAGTTTGGTTAGCTTAACATTTCAGTAAGATAAGAGAGAGGAAATGGTAGGGGGGGTGAGAAGTGAACTAAATAAAGAGTTACATGGTTCTTAAATAAGCATAAATAGAGAGACATTTACCCCATTTTCTCAATATCCCTCTTCTCTAGTACTTAATAAATTTCCTGGCACACAAGAGATACCAGATATTTTGTTGTACCTTATTTTTTTACAAATCGTCTTGTTATAAATAATATGCAACACATAATAAGCCCTTAATAAATGTCCCCAACAGGCTAGAGAGGAACGGTATTGCAGTGACAAAGAACATGAACTCTGGAATCCAAGTGTCTTTATATTCCAAACTTAGACTGGAGTTTTCATTTTAGGGTACACCTTTCATAGGCTGTGTGACATGGAGGTGCACTGTTTATCCTTACTGTGTCTCAGTTTCCTCATTTGTGAATTGGGGTTCACATTAGTTGGTGCTAAGGTTTAATGTGTTAATGCACCCAAAAGACTTAGAAGCAGTATTTAGTAAATACAAAGAGATCGACAGTCCTGAGTCTATCCTAGGAGATGGGCAGCAGCACCTCTCTAACACTTTTTCTGTAAGAATATTTTGATCCAAGGGAGTAGTACAACTGTGTTCTGCAGAGTGCTGGGTGTGAAAATAGGAAGAGGAAGTAAAGGCACAGTGGAATATGGGAGGTACAGGTTTCCAAGAACAAAAACAAATCTAGAATTTTAAGCCTATTTGAAGTAAAACAAAACGATGATTAAAATCATCAGCTCATCTACAGTTTCTCATGAACCATAATTTTCAGAATACCAGTGAAAACTAATGAGGCTAGAAAGTAGGATTAAGGTAATAAGGCAAAATTACAAAGAGCTACCATAGAAGAAGAATAAGAAAAGAGTGCTCACTCTTTCGGATTTGAAACACCATTCATTAGCAAGTCAATGAACTCAAATGCCGCCCATGTTATTCGGAGTTAATCATTGGTCTAAACAAATGCTACCTTATGTAAATGAGTAAAATTTATCAGGTGGGAGAAAAATTAGACAATGTAGTAGTAAAGAAGTCTTAAAAAAACTGAAAAGAATTATAAATTATAAGTCATTAAATATTTCTGAGTGAAAAAGTGTGTTTTGAGTCAAAAGAACTTTTCTAAAAGTATACCTTCTGTTGGCCAATGACTGCTCCACCTGAATCAAAGGCTTGCATGAAGTTAGCTTATTTCCAACATGGTGTTTAGGAACAGGAATGAGGGACACAGAAGTGGAACAGGAAGAAAAAAAACAAAAATTTTAAAAATTCAAGAATTAGTTGTGGTAGGTAGATTAGTTGTCTCTAATGTGACAACTGATGTTTACTCTTGGAGGCAATCAGTGGTGCCTTTAGGAATGAATCTCATAATTGTGGAAAAGGTGGGGCTCTTAGAGGGAAAAAGTGTTTGTGTGTGTGTGTGTGTGTGCACATGTGTGTGGTGATTAAATGAAGAGGTATTTGGAAATTGGGTATTAAGGCGCTCTGGTCTAACACAGGTAACAATGGTAAAGAACAGTCTATCAAATAATTTACTGAAAAATTACAAAGCAGTAATACTGCTTTGAAATGTGAAAAAATACTTTAATTTATTATTTAATTAATTTCCACCCTGAAGGAGGTCCAGGGGACCTAATTAATCATGACTCCTCCCTAATGAATTCTAATTAATTGGAATTTCATTTACTAGACATATTATTCAACTGGGATAAAAGTATCATCATATTTCAGGCAAGGCTAGATAGAAGAAATTGTTTTTAATGTAAAGGTGAGTATTGTATTAAAAACTACATAATGAATTAAAATAATCCTTATTCTCTCTGCCATCCCTTCTACTGATATACAGCTAGAGAATAAGCCCCTTTGGTAGATGAACAAATGAGGGCCTTATGGTAGGAGTGGAAAATTCCTGCCCCAGGGATCTTAGGTATCAGGAAAGAAAAGGAAAAGCATGGTTTGTATCCATTCCACATATACACCACAAACTTAGTATATACAACCAAGGATGTACATTTTCAAGGTGTGTTGTATTTGATCTTCTCCTGAAATATCTGCCTCACAAAACTGTTTCAAATAGCCCATCCAAAGGACTTGAACTAAGGAATGTGCCCAAGGTCATCACATTTGCTGTTGGCAGTTTGGTAAACATCAATTGAATTTGCAGCCTTAGCCTGAAGAGAAGAAAATCCTAGGGTTTTGATAGATTAGTAGAATAAGGAGCTTAAATTTTATCATTTACCTGTTTTTATTTAATAAAAAGTTACAGCAAACTCTTAACTATACCCATAGCTAGAATCAATTGTAAAGGACAGAAAATAACTAAACACTGAAGGGCAGAAGCTGAGCAGAAGTACCACTCAACCATAAGGCAGAAGAGAAATTTGTAATGTTCTCATGGACAAAAAGAAGGCAAGAAACCAAGTTCTTGATATACCTGTAAATTCTACTAAATAAAAAACAGTGCTATTAGACTTTAATTTGAGTTAAGTGACTTTGTTACATAGATTTAGCCATCTCTCTCACATAGAATTGTGCATGTGATTGGGGCTAGACTATAAATATCTTATATTTAAAGCTTTATAAATGACCCTAATATTAAATATTGCATTTTAAATTTACATTAGATTTGCTTTTTTCTTTAGTTTCCTTTTAGTGTCCTTGTGGAATGAGTCCAAACTGGATTAGCTAATTTCCATCATTTATGTTTGATAAACTTCAAGTGACAAAAATATTTTATCTGTGAAGATAAAAAATGTAGTATGACAATGTATTTATGTTAGTAAGAAAAGTGCTGGTGTTTTATTTTTTCTTTTATGAATTAACCCCCAAATCTATTGTTTCAGTGTAATAGTTATTTTTTTCTTTCTTTCTTTCTGATTCATATGGTTTCTTTCTGGTGAGTAGGTGGCCTTGCATATGGTTATTTAGGAACCCAGTCTCCTCTCCCAATTGAGTCCACCCAGCTTTAGAAATTTAAGTCTTCTGAATTTTATAGCATATAGGATGAAGAAGGTAGATAATTGCACAGGGGAAATATTTAGGGTCAGGCCTAGAAGCTATCTGTTTGGATTCTAGTGATATTCTGTTTGCCATAGCTTAGTCACATGACCAAGTTAACTACACAGAGACTAGGAAATGAAATCTAGCTCTGTCTGGAAAGAAAAAAAACTGGGTTGGAGAACAAATGGACAACCTCTGTTACAACGGAGGAACCAACCATCACCGATTTTAAAGCAATACATTGAAAAACTAAGGTAAAAATACCAGATGGCCTCCTCTCAAATTTGTGCTCATTGTATATTGCATTATCTAAAGCTAATATAATGAACAAATTCAAAACTAACATTTCTCACATAAAAAACAAAGGTTTTTATCTTCTCTATTTCACATTTCTTCAAATAAAAATGTTATAAAATATTGCATGTATATATGTATATGCAATGTGTATATATATATACAATATATACATATACAATGTATATGTGTATATATATCTTACATATATATATAAGAGAGAAAGAGAGAGATGAACTGGCATAAAACTAAACAAAACATTGCTGAAGGTATATAATATATGTGACACTATGCCTAAAGTATGGAAAGAATATTTTTAACCTTATCAACAGAAAAAAAATTTTATAAGTTACATTATGATTAAAAATAAAGTATTAATTCCCAGCCAGGGCTCATAATCAGGTTACAAGCCAAGTTTCCAGCCAGGTCCATAGCTGGAGGCAGATGAAAGGCAACCATACATTGATGTTTCTCTCCCTCTCTGCCTCTCTCCTTTCCCCTCTCTCTAAAAGTAATAAATAAAATATTTTAAAAAATAAAAATAATAAAAATAAATTATTAAAAATAAGCCCTGGCTGGTAGCTTAGTGGATAGGCACCAACCTGTGAAACCAAAGGTCACAGGCTAGTTCAATTCCCCAGCCAGGGCACATAACCAGGTTGCAAGCCAGGTCCCCAGCCAGGTCTATAGCAGGAGGCGGGTGAAAGGCAAACATACATTGATATTTCTCTCCCTTGCTGCCTTTCTCCCTTCCCCTCTCTTTGGAAATAATAAAATTAAATTTTTTTTTTTAAAAATTAAAAAAAAAATAAAGTATTAAAAATAAAACCATAGGAATTAATGGGAATCTTAGAAAATAATAATAAAAATACACAGAACCTGTCAGTGTCACTGAAATTAGGAAAAATGATAATTAAGCTACTCAAAATATTTGATTTTGATATTAGAATTGAAAATTGGAAAGACAATCATGAAAATAAATATTAGGCCTAAAGGACAATGTTTAAATGTAAATATTAGTTTTGAAAATTAAAGAAAAAGGGCATAGGCAGGTAGAAAATTACAATAAAACAAACTATAATTTTCCTCAACCAAATTTTTCCAAAGTAAGGTTTACAATATGCATTTCTGTGACTGTTTGTCAGTTTGTGTAAGTGCATGTTATGTATATCATATATAATAATAAAAATATGTGACTTTAAGCTTATGTTACTAATACTAATTCAGCTATAGTCTGAACTATAGCCACATGAATAACTTATTAAGCTAATGATACTATCACCACATAATATTCAGTTTAAAATATGGATTTAAATAGTCATATTAAAATGGTATTTTAGGTTTATTTAGATATAGATATTAAGAATATGTCATTTTAAGCCCTGGCTGGTGGCTCAGTTGCTAGGCATTGGCCTGAGAATCCAAAGGTCTCTGGTTCGATTCCCAGCCAGGGCACATAACCAGGTTGCAAGCCAGGTCTCCAACCAGGTCCGTAGCTGGAGGTAGGTGAAAGGCAACCATACATTGATGTTTCTCTCCCTCTCTGCCTCTCTCTTTCTCTCTCTCTGGAAATATTAAATTAAAAAAAAAGAATATATCATTTTAAAATTAAATACAGGCCCAATAAGAAAAAAATGAAGTGGTTAAGCTTTTTAAAAAATTTCTTCACCAGTGTCTGATTTTTTGAATCGCTTTTTTAAGTCAAACTTATACACATATTTTTTCCACACAGTATTATCTCTTCCCAATGAAGAATTTTGAGAATACAACAATTTTTTTAAAGTGCTTTCTCTTTAACGCTTTATCTTTAAAGATTTTCATCCAGAAATCTTCAATATTTTCCTGTTGTTGACATCCATATGCTTTGATGCTTGTTCTTATTTAATATTTTTTGAAAGTGCACATTTTCACACAACTAGGATTTGTGTGCCTGGTTTCACTGTTTACCAATTTGTTGATTAAAATGTGAGAATTTACAGTTGGGCAGTAATACCAACAACAAAAATAGCCAAGTTGGTATACATTGGGCTAATAGTAATTTAAATGGCATGACAGGAGGTAGCGTGACAATTAGAAACCAGAAGCACACTGAGGCTCTTGCCCCTCCAAGAAGATAGGAAGATAGAAGAACAATCCCCTTTGATGGCCATATTTTAGAAAGATAAGGGTACTGTCTTTGTATGCTCAGGCTGCTAAACAAACAGCATGGACTGGCTGATTTAAGCAACATACATTTATTCTTCACGGTTCTGAAGAATAAGAAGCCCAAGATCCAGGTGTTGGCAGATTCTGTGGATGATGAGGGTCCCATTCCTGCCTCCTGACTATGTCCAACATGATGAAGAAGGAGCACGCTGCTGCGTCTTCCTCTCTATACAAGAGCTGTGGACTGCCCTTCAGGAATAAGAACTCAACGTTTTCCCTCTTTGAACCATTATCCCATCATCAGGCCCTATTTTTAAACATAGTCTAGGAGTCAGGCTTCTGCATATGAATTTTTGAAGACACAAAAAATAAAGTTGAAAATAATGGGATTGTCATTAAAAAATTTCCTGACTTTTATAAGGGGGAAAAAAAAAAACAAAAAAAAAACTTCCTGAAAGAGGTAACTTTGGGCTGTCATGTGCTGGTAAATATCAAAAAGTAGCTGTCAAGTTGTACTTTTACTATGATTGTTGGTTGACACTTTTGTTTACCATCATGAGTAAGATAAAGTGAAACAATTAAAATGTATGTCAGAGCTGTGCTTTTTGAAGGCAATGATGTGAGCACCCTAATCAACTGTTGTTATTTTCTGTTCTTTTTATAGAGATCATCCTGATGAATGTGAGGTGGTATTTCACTGTGATTTTGATTTGTATTTCCCTAATGATTAGTAATGTTGAGTGCCATTTTCTGTGCTTACTGGGCATTTGGAGTAAGAGAATTGTTAGAAACCAAGATTTTCAGAGGAAAAATAAAGAAGCGAATGTAAAATCAAGGATGTAATATTTGAATTAAAATAACAGTGGAAATAACACATAAATGTTTACAAATGTATATAAAATGCATAATTAGGACATTGTATAAAGTTGTATATATAGTTTTTGTAACTTTTCTTGGAATATTATGCTATATTAAAATATTCTTCACAAATACATATTTATGCTTTCTTAATCCTTGCACTATTTTCCCCATTGTTTCTCTTCCCCTTCCCAGCTGATAACCCTCCAAATGATCTCTATGCCTATGATTCTGTTCCTGTTCTACTTGTTTGCTTAATGTATTTTGGTAGGAACAAAAAAGATAGGGTGACATTAAGAATAGTATAGGAAAGGGAGAAGCCAAAGAACTCACACACAGGATCATAGACATGAACTAAGGGGAGGGATGATCGCTGGGGGAAATGAAATACTGGGCGGAGGTGGGCAAAGGGGAAAAATTGGGACAACTGTAATAGCATAATCAATAAAATATGCTTAAAATGCATTTTAATAACTGCATTGTGGAGGTATAAACAAATTCATTTGAGAGGGAGAGAGAGAGAGAGAGAGAGAGAGAGAGAGAGAGAGAGAGAGAGACTCCCTTTACAAATGAAACTGCTAAATCAAGGATGACTGTTTCTTGAAATAACCAAAGATTGCATTGCTCAGCTATATGTGGATTTTTTTTTATCTCCTTAAATTTACTCCAGCCACAAACTTGAGGTTCCAAAGGAACTATGAGTTCCACTGATATAGAGAAAATACTAAATACACATTCCATTAAAAAGTATTAACTCATCCAAATCTGTATCGAGATTTACCCAGGATGCTTCACATTCTGAAGCAAAATCAGGAGTGAGACTCACTGCAGAAAGAATTAAATAAATAGGAACATATTGCTGTCTATACAGCCCTTATAATTCATGTTACATGTCAAAGAACAAAATGATGTAGATTTAGGCTCTTGTGGGATGTGAGTGGATCAAAGCAAAATTGTGATTGCTCACAACTTTATTGCTTTTTGTTCTTGGGCTTTGACAATAGCATCAAATAAAAGCTAATTAAAAAATGTTAAACCCTATTGAGAAAGTGCAGTATTTTCCTACTAATGGGCAGAGGTAGTCATGGATATGATTTAACTTAAAACATCAGTTGAGTTTGATTTCATTAAGTATGCCTATGTTGATCACTTACTACTATTCATATGTTGAATTTAAATATAAATAATGTACCAATAGCATTATTAACTTTTCAAATATAGAATCATTAGATAACATTTTATCAACATTTTTTTACCCAATTTACTATCACAATGTTGCATGCTGCTTTATATATTTGATTGTTTTATTAGAGATCACATTTTTAAAGAAATATCGCACCTGCATTTGCATGACTGACAATGAATGCCTCCTTAAATTTTGTGTGCCATGTGCCTCCCTTGCCTCACCCTAACCTTGACCTTCGTAGATGAGAGCAAAACTGAGTTTGAACCCACAAAAGTCAGCTGAAGCCCCTAGAGACAAGCTAGCACTGATGCCAGTCCTTGTTTCATCTTACCTTGACATTATGAGTGTCTTGTATTAGCTAGGACCCTTCACTATGGAGCTGAACACACATACCTGGACCATGGGTCATAGGAGCTAAAGAAAGATCACAGGTAAGGGAGAATAATCACAGAACAAGCAGCTGTATCATATTAATAAGATGAGCATGTAGGTAAGAGGTAATTATGTGTGATTTACCAAATGGCTGTGGTTTCATTTCTGCCTTTCAAATATGGTGCATAAAAATCTGTTTTATGGCCCATCCTACTAGGACATTTGTAGGAAAAAGATTTCTGAAAAGTTCAGGTTGCCCTAGTCAAGTGGACATATTACAAAGGGATCTAAGAACACTTTATTTTTCTTTAATATATTAAAATATCTGTGTTAATTCAATATTTGGTGCCTACTTATTTAAGAATTTCTACAACCTATAAAAATATAGGTTTAATAAGACTTAATAGAAGTTATTCCTTAAAAGTAATATGAAAATATTTAGAGAAAACAAATATGTAAATAAATACTAAATTTGCCAATTTTTACAATATTTATTGGAATAATTATGACTATTGAAGATAGATTATTTAGAGATTTGAGACATTTCAATGATTATGGTTCATCTATTTTGATTTTCATACAATTATTACTTTGGAATTTCATTGCTTTTTATTTAAACATCAAAAACTTTTTGCAATTGATATTTTCTGGAATTATAATAAATCAAATTGCTTTTTAATGTTTTTCATCTGTAAAAATAACATCAATTTCAGACATTAATAAGAGCAGTGTCTTTGCACAATCAACTCTCTGACATTTAACTGTTAAAATTATTTTGTTGTCATGTTCTTAATAGCTAGGTAGAATTTATTCTTTAGACAAGGTAAACATAGCGCAGTAATACAATAATAACGATAGTGCTTACATATATTAATTAGTGTAAAGGCAAGGTGTAAACAGATGAATTTTAGAGGTATTGACTTTCTGAGTTTACTTACTATCTCTTACAGTAACTTACATTTAATTTGCATTATGCTCTATGTTTACACCTGAGCTAGAGTCTACATTTTAGTGAAAATTAAATATTTTGTTGCACTGCCAATATCAAGTAGAATTAGACTCTGTCATTAACACCTGTTATTATGTGCACAATTACTAAGCATACAATTACTTGATAATGTTATTATGAGTTTCCATGGTAATAAAAAGTTCGTATTAATAGACAAAAATAGTTGAAAAAGTGATGGCGTTTCCTGCATTATAAAATCTGGTACATGATCTATACAACTTCTTAATCTCAGACATTCTTCCCAAATCTTCTCAAAGTACGTTGAATCTTAAAATAGAGCTTTTGTTAAATCCGTAGGATCTGCAGCTGAGTGAGTAATCTGTTCATCTCCGGTAGTGCTGAAATAGCCCAGTGACACCTCGGCATACACGTGAGACTGCTAACACATCAATTACCGATGCCTCTGCTAAACTTTCCTGGAATTGTGTGTCCCAGCCAGCCAGTTTATAGGCCTGAAGGATTTGATATAGGTGTCGTTTAAGTTGAATTTGGATTTCCCATCATTGGAAAATATTAATTGAAATGTACTCTCATTTGTCAGTTTTGATAATCAGTTCCAGTTCCAGCCTTTAACATATTAATTCCAGAATTTGCCTCCTTTCTCTTCAACATTTTACCAATAAACTTCACATGTAGCTGACTGTGGCATTGTCCAGTGATGATTGTTCTCTGACAGAGGGACACTGTAATAGCTGATGCATGTAATCATTTTACTGAAAAGGAGAGCACAACTATTATGCCTCTGGAGTGCCATGGACAATCCTTCATTATTTATATCAAACACTCTCCCACAAATTTCCTGTGGGACCGTACTATGTGACAGGCTAATGTCTAAAATAGCAAATGCATATCTAGAATAGAACACACAGCGGAAACCCAAAGTTAAATAGAATCTTCTTAGGAATAGGAAACTTTGTTAGGAATAGAAAGGCTCCAATTAACTTTGAATTTATGTTATATTGATACAAGCATTATATTATTATGTAAGTACATCAATGTAATAATGAATATATTAACCCTGATCTGTCTGAATGTTTAATGATATTTTTTTTACTCTATTTGGGAAAATATTAAAATTTCATGAAATAGTTTTCCTTGGGATCAATATGAAAAATGATAAATGTCTCAAGAGCTTTATATGGAAAGAAACTTACTTAATCTTAAGACAATTATTTCAAACCTTAAAATAATTATGTGATATTGGCACTATTAACATTCTCCTTTTACAGAGAAGGAGAGTCAAACAAAAGATGGCCAACTTTGGATTTGGGCCTTTATCAACTTCTTTTCATTTATTTCCAGAAAGAATAAAGTGTGAGTTACGTGTTAATCACTAGTCTCTGTCAAGAGCTCTGTTCTATGCTGCCTACCCAAAAAGTTACCAGAAAACTTACTAATTAAACAAAACAATTTTTAAACTGAAGAAAGATGAAGAACACTGCCTTGCTGTAATGTTGAATCTCAGAATGTGGGTGTCAGAGGAAACTATTTATAGACTATTTAGGGTCACAGCCCAACTGGTTTAAACAAGTCTTTAATGTGAGAAGCTGATTGGGGTTAGAAACATTTTTTATGTGAACGTTTAGGAATGTAGAAAATGGTCTTAATAAGTGAGTTTGTCTGATAAACTACTTCAGGTGAGGAATTTATTTTTACTTTTAGGTGAGCTATTTGCTTATCTGATCAAATTTGTTTTATCCCGTATTGGCTTATAGGATTTCCCCAAATCTGCATAGCTATAACTATGCTAATAAGAAACTTTAAAATACCTTCTTATAGATGTCTTTATGTAGAATGAAGAGAAAGGGGTCCCACAACCCCATGCAGAAGTGTTACATGTACAGTAGTTATTAAGGAAACATTCATTAAATGAATGAGTAAATGTATGTCTTCTCCGAATGGTGTGAATGCATGGAAATTGATTCCTATCCTAGTAAATATCACATAAAGCATATCTAAAATGGGACCTCATTGATTTTTCTGTAAAATAATCATCATAATTTTATCTTACATTGTTGTTTGAGTAAACTCATTAGAAAATGTGGGACATGTGATGAGTACTGCAGAATATAAGTGTCTGTCCCACTTGTGACTATTACTAATACTGCCCTGCCTGCTACCTGCCTCCTGTCTGCACTGGTTCCCTTCTCTGCAGACAGTGGGGGTCCTTAACAGCAGGACTACTCACTGGGTTCTTGTGGCTGTTTATGGAGTTGTTTTATTGAAAGAAGTTGTAAATACCTAGAGAATATTAGTCAGTGAGCAAGTACAATAATAACCTTAGCTCTTATACTTAAGTTCACAGTGTCTTTAGCAAGTCCTACATTCTTTCAGATGCTTTGTTTCTCTGATTATTGAGTCCAAGTAAATTATGTTATGAGGAACATGTTCAAATTTAAAGGACATCATTCTGCATTAACTTAAGATTCCACTCAATAAAGTTTTACTCATCAGTATTGTGTAAATTAAGCCACATATATAAAGATGCATTATCTCTACATACTCCACAGAACTTAAAAAAATATTAAATGAATTGACCCCATTGCCGATAAAAAGAATAGTTACATTAACTAGATATGTTTGTTTTTTTTTTTAAATTTTATTGTTGTTGTATTACATCCATCCCCTTTTTGCTCCCCTCTGTCGCCCTCCCCACCCACCCATTCCCCCCAAAGGCAATCCCACCTGTTGTCCATGTCCATGGTTCCTTTATACTAGGTTCTTGTCTAAGCTGCTCCCCTTCTTTCCCTCTGCCTCCCCCCTCCCCCCAACCCCTTTCCCCCTGACCACTGAAGGCCTATTCCTTGTATTCATATACTTGGTTCTGTTTTCCTTGTTGTTAGTTTTGCTCATTATTGTCCTGTAATGGGTGAGATCATATGATACCTATCCTTCACTGACTGGCTTATTTCACAGATATGTTAATAATAGAATACTGAATACCATTTTTGACCTAAAATTTGTTGAGTATGTCTATATGACTTAGATAACCAAACTATGTTACTATTAAATAAAATGTATATATATATCCCACTTAAATAAGAAAGAACAAAAAATAATTGTAGAGGTGTACCAATCCTTGTACCTAAAGACAGAATGGGGTGAAATATATAAAAAAATAATATATATATATAATTTATATATAATATACATATATAAAATTTGGAGTATATGTATGTGTATATATATCAAATCACCATAAAATATATTTTAGTGGCAATTCCCAATTTTTACATTCTTAAATTATAGTTACTATTGTTTTTTAATTCACTCCCAGAATTTGTTTTTATTAATTTTTGAGAGAGGAAAGAAAGGAGAGAGAGGGAGATATGAGCCCCAACTGAAATTGAGCCTACAGACTTTTGGTGGACAGGACAACGTCCCAATCAACTGAGAAACCAAGTTGGAGCTACAGTTCACTTTTCTGTAAGTTTTACCACCTGACAGAAGGACAACTCCTGAAATGCTTGCAGTTAGGGGTCTCACTGGAACCTGCCGAGAATGTCATGTATTGCCTCTTCAAAACTCCATCAGAAAATAAAATGCAACCAACAAAAGGAAGCTTATTAGGCATACTACACAAAGGAAGGTCACATATCACCTTGGCTGAGTGGTATTGGTTTCTCAGGAAAGGCTATTTGGGGAAGAATATCTATAAGGATTACATTAAAATAAATATATTTATCTCCATGGCAACCATTGTACTTTTGAAATCTATTTCTGAAATACATAGACATGGCACTGGGTCCTTATGATATAAAATAATATTTTCTTCAATATTTCCTATACAATTGTTATTGGCTTACAAAGACCTCTATATTGGGTGTGTTGCATCCTTTGGCAATAGTTGGGGAATGAAAAGGACAAGTAAATTAATTCAAAAATTTTAAGAATCTTATTAGCATACTCTGCATATATATAAATTTGGAACATATTAATGAAGGTAGAACTTTTTCATTTTAATGATAGTTTTATCCTTATTCAAAATATACAAAGAAAGGAAGGGATGAGACTTTCATGGACTTATAATGTTTTAACTAATGGGAAGGTTATTAAGATCTTAGTGAGAAAGGTTGAAACCATGGGTCTTACAAAACATTAAAGTAAAATTAGTACATGACAAAAATTATTGGTCTTCTTTCTTAGAGAATGAGTTTGATAATGAAGCTGGTGCAAAGGAGAAGGTGAGGAAAGTATGAGTACTTTGTAAGTCAAAAGAGCACTAAGGTGAACTTGTTCATAGATACAAAACTTGTCAATGAAATACTTGTAATAAAGTGTAACATTTCAGGGTGTATTTTCTTTCTGTTAGATAATTTACAAATTAATAAGTGTTTTCATAGGGTCTGAAATGTTATTAAATGACAAATAACAAAATTAAAAGTAGATTTTCTTAGGAAGCACTATGCTTGGGAGTATCTGTGCCCTTTTATGTTGTTGCAAGTTTGTCCAGTCATACTTGCTTTATAGGGTTAGGTTTTGAATAATTGTTCTTCAAATCAGCATTGATATTTTAAACAGTTTTATTTTAAAATAGTATTAGACTTATTGAAATTGCAAAGCAGTATAAAATAATACACTTACATCTCTCAAATACCTTCACATCTAGTGTTGATATGTTTCATTGGTTTCTGAACACTGGTATTCATTCAGTAAAAGAAACCAGGTTCCTTTTAGAAGTTCTTGATTTCGGAGTTCAGGCTGACATAATACAAGGTGTTTGGAACATCTCCTGGATCCAGAAAGTAAGAAAAGAATTAAAACAAAGAAAGAGAAAGGGCAAAAGAGGCAGAAAAAGGGGAGGACGACAAGGATGAGGAAGGGGAAAGAAAGGTATAAGAAGAAGAAGGAATATTGCAAGAACACAGGAGGCAACCAGAAGGATTTCCTAATGATCAAAGCTGGAACAATCTGAGCAATGAAACATCAGTATTTTTTATAACACAAGGGTTATTTTTAAACAAAGGGGAAAGACTGTGGTACTAATTGGAATATGAGAAATGAAGACCTTTGAATAAAATGTAAATATTTACTGCAGTTCACTATTTAAAAATGCATTTTCTATGACTATCCATGACTACACACACTTTGGAAAGTCTTTGTGTAAATTCAGAGTAGCACCCAGTATAAAGGATCACTAATATAAAATGTGGTATTCACATTTTATATTTATTTACTATTCAAAAATTTAATATGAACAGAAACAATTGATAACCTCTGAATTTAGTCAATTAACAAATGTTATTGAGAGTCTGATATGGGAGATACTCTCAGACGCTTCTTCCATTGCAGAATTTGAATTCTATTAAAAATATTTATGTGGAACTTAAATAAAAGGCACATGTAATACCATTTAATTATTACAACAACTTTGTGAATTAGTTTACATTGATATTTTAATTTGAGCAACAGTAAAACAAAATGAAACATGAAAAGAAAAAAAAGACTTTAATTTCCATTTGAGTATTTAAATAAAATCTGGGATTATTTGTTGCAGGTATATCTTGAAATATATGTGTTAACTTTGTAAATAGTTAAGGGGCTATTTTTTTTTTTTAAGACTTTATTTATTATTTTTAGAGAGAGGGAAAGAGGAACAGAGAGAGAGAGAGAGACATCAATGTATGGTTGCCTTTCACCTGCCTCCAGCTATGGACCTGGCTGGAGACCTGGCTTGCAACCTAGAGGGGCCATTAATTTTATAAAATAGTTAATCAAAGAGTTCATTGTCACAGGCTTTTTAAAACAGCCCTATAAATAATATTATTTGAATCCAGGAAAAGAATATAAATAAAAATAAACTCCAATAATTACTCAATTTCCATGGTAACTGGGAACATATATTTATAGAAAACTTGATACTTTATAAATATTAAATTGTACCATTTTCTGCAGATGTGCCAGTTCTGTCAAACCTTACCAAAATTATATAACTATTTCTAATATTGTATAAATGACTTTATGATGAAAATGACACAAACTGAAAAATGTCTCTCTTCCTGCTACCAATTCTTTTTTATTTTTATATAGTGGTATGAGCAAAAATTTTTGTTAATTTAATATTTTAAAAGATTATATATTATAACATAATACTTTGTCATTAGATATAAAAATTAAATATTTATATTTAAAGGTAAATTTGCATTTCTGCTTTTATCACTTTGAAACTTGTAAAGGATAATCCTAAAATCAACCTAAATAAAAAAATAATTTTTATTAAATCTGTTATGTTATCATTGAAAATATTTTAATAATTTGAAAGATAGAATATTTTGTATATTAAATGTAATTTGAATATTTCTAGTATTATACTAATCAAACCTAGAAAGAAAGGCAGATTATTTTTTATACTTGTGAGCTACATTTTTTATTCTTCTTTCTCATATACATACTTTCTGTTACTCAATGCTGTAAAGACAAATGATACTACATTATTTAAGAAATAATTCAACAGTTCAACAAAGATGACTGTGATACTTTTCTAAACTGATTATTTGAAAAAAGTATTTAGATGAAATACATTCCATATTAATCATAATTTGCCCCTTACAATAAGTGATGTCACATCATTCATATACAACTTGCCCAGGAAATAATATTTATTAATATCTAGTAAAATTGTCTAATACACATTTTTCTCTATTTTGTATAATTAACATCATATTAAAATATAATTTTAGTTTTCTGTGCATGAACACTGTTTCCACTGAGATTATGGACATAAATGAACTTTTCCAATTTTTATATTTCACCTTTGAAATGATGTGCTCAGATTAATCTGCTTCAAATTATTTATCAATTATGCAACTATTCTTGTTTAGCATACAAATATTTTGCCAGGTGTCTCTCCATGAAACCTTGCCATTGAGTTATTTTTAAAACTACCCATGCCTTTTTCATCTGTGCATGCATATTTATTTATATCAGCCCGACCTTTGTTGATATCAATTTGGCAGCAAAAGTCTGGGTTATCAGCCTTTCTGAACGGATGAAAGTGGTCTCCCTAGCAACCGCAGCACTGTAGAATCTCTGAGAACACCTGTTCTTCCCACTCTTAATTCCAGCAGCTGAGATGCATGCACTTGAACACTGCCTTTTCGTTTTGATGTTTTGCTTTTACATGTGCGGGGAAGGTTAAGACAGTGGGAGTTTGCTGAGCTGGGCTGCTCACATAGTTCAAAAGACTAATGTGTCTACACAGTTTGGAGTCATTATCACGGTCAGCAATTAGTATTTCATCTTTTCCACCCTTGAAATACTCCTTGTGTGTTTCCTTAGCAGCCAGGGTAAATGGTAGGATTTGGAAACCTGGCTTAGGCAGTACACATTCTCTTAAGTGCAAATGACAAAACCTGGCTCCGTTGTCCCCCTTAGGCTTTTTATTCAGTCAACATTCATAATTCATTGGGCCGGTAATATAAAAGGGCAACGTCCCTTTCGGCCTGAGAAAATTACTGTCATATTTTAGCTTATAAATTTTTTAAATTATTCATTTTCTTGATTGTGTAAGGTCATTCTTCTCTTTTTCTTGAAAATTGACCTGAATTTAGTCAGACACAGTCTGTGTTAGGGCTCATAAAAGCAATTAAGGGGAAAATCACTCAGTTATTATTTTTTTTCTTTCTTAGAACAAGTTCCTAAGAAACAGAATGGTAAGTAGTATTTTAATGTTTCATTTAACAACTCCAGGAATAGTTTCATTTAATTTAAGGGTTCTATTTTAAGGTATCTCTTAGGATAAGTAAAATAAAGAATGTATAAAATTTGTCTTTATAGAAATACAATCTTTCCTATGTAGTGAAAAATCCTGAAAACAAACAAACAAAATCAAAACAAAAACAAAAACTTGTGCATGGAGGAGATTAATTTCCCACTTAATGATTCTATTGTATCTTAAAGTTTCCTTCATACACTAACAAATGCTAATATTTAATTTTCAATGAATATTTTGGTCACAATCTGATTTTCTAAATAAATTGGTAAATCATTTTTTAAACAAACTAAACTTTATCAATTAATTAAATATTATAAGCAAATTATTCTACATGTTAACTCAATATGAAACACAGGTCTAATTAGAGGAAATAATTTTTCTTTCCATAATGTATAAAAATAACATATCTTCTTATCCCCAAATATGTCTATTTAAAATGACTTTAAAAACCCATCATGTTCTTTACAGTAGGCATTTCACTATTTGACTATTGGAATACCTATACTAAAAGCATGTTATGAGAGACCCACATATGTACATTAAGGATGAATTATTCTTTTTTCCCTTTTTTTTTTCACACTACTTCTCAACATTTGTCTATCTTCTAGAAGTTACAGATGTGCCTGCATGTGCTAAAAACCCCTAAGGGTATAAGTATTATATATTTTCTTGATACTGTTCAAACTCCTGCTTCAGGACATCATTGCTTTTGCATTAAAAGAGCACAGCAAATTTGAGGAAGAATAACATGAAAAATCACTAGGTTTTATTATCATACTTTGTCCCCTGTAATTACCCATGATAAGATTTCCCTAGAGCCCTTGTTCTTTTTTGAACAGCAGCACTTTTTTCTTCTTTTTCCTGTTTTCCTCCCTGTTCCCTACCACATTCTTCTTCTTTCCAGAGATGACACTGCAATATTAGTGGTAAGGGGAGATTCTTCCTCATATTCATCACTTTCTCCAGCAACTAACACACAGTGCCTAACTGATAAAACTAGCTCAATTTTATTCTTTGATAGATCAATTAAATCTCAAACACACACACACACATACATACTATATGTGGTATGCATACACACACACACGTATGTGTGTGTGTGTGTGTGTGTGTGTGTGTGTGTGTGTGTGTATATTCAATATATATATTCATTATTTTTAGAGATAAGGGCAGGGAGGGAGGAAGAAAGGAAGAGAAACATCATTGTATGATTGCCTTTCACCTGCCTCCAGATACAGACCTGGCTGCTAGAGACCTGGCTTACAACCTGGTTATGAGCCCTAATTGGGAATAGAACCAGTGACCTTTGGGCTTGCAATCAAGGTAAATTTATATTTCTGTATTTTACATCCAGATGCATTTACTCAGTTATTGGATATCTTCTTACCTCTTACCTTACCTGTAATCTAAAACCATACCTATTAGAAGCCATGCATATTCAAGTGAACATCCTAATAAGATTGTATGTCATAGGTCATTCTAGCTTCTGGAACAAATGATAAATCTAGTTTTTCATGACATACAACTATTTCCACTTGTGTCTAAGGTAAAAATGAGTTCATACTGCTTTCTCAATTCTTTTCTATTATTTCATGTATCTTTCAAGCCTGCTCTTCTTGCTTATCTGTGAATGTCCATGCTGGTCAGGAAGAGACTGGCTCCCATCTATTTATTTAACTGTACAGTTTCAGTCCATATGAATAGCAGTACCAAACCTACTAACCCACACTTTCATGAGAAATAGCTTTATCAACAATAGCACAGTGCTTATGTATTATGATTTTACCTTCAGACCTACAAAATCCATTCTTTTCTCAAGTTTCTTGGATCAGCAGGTTGGCACCTTCCTTCTTTCTTCACATCATATTAAGGAGATTGTTTTATTTATTTGTAATACAGTTGGCTCATTTTGTTTGAGCCTGCTTTCTATTCTCAGATGATCTTACTCTCCAAATGATTAATTTTATTTGTATTCATTAAGATTTACCCATCATGTTGTAAGGTTCTAGGGGTTTTGACATACGTAGTAAAATGTATACACAACTACATTATCACTCAGAATAATTTCACTACCCTAAAAATTTCCTGTGTTTAACATATTCAACCCTTCTTTTCTTCCCCTAAGCCCCTGGCAGTCACAGATCTTTTTACTGTCTTTATAGTTTTGACTTTTCTGTAATGTAATGGGAATAATATAGTAGGTAGATTTTTTAGACCACCTTCTTTCAGCTAGCAATATACATTTAAAGCTTATCCATGTTTTTCTGTGATGTCATAAATCATTTTTTTATTACTGAAGAAATATTCTATTAAATGGATGTATCATAGTTAGCTTATACATTTATCTATTAAAGGGCACCGTGAGGACTTCCAGTATTTACCAATTTGAATAAACTGCTATAAAATTCACATGTAGGTTCTTGTGTGGCCATAATTTTTTTAAAAAATCAATCAGTTAAATGCAAAAGGGAATGACTGATGTGTCAGATGATAAGACTATGTAGTTTGTGATCAGTATCTATAACTAAATGTAGCCTATATAAATACTAAATGCTGACAAGCTGCTTTCCATAGTGGCTCTACTATTTTTCACTTTGTTGGCAAGGAGTAAGAATTACTGAGGTTCTGCTATTTACTTGCACTTGATATTGTTGGCTTTTCCATTTCAGCTATTCTATTAAGTGTGTCGCAGTGTCCCAAAGTTGTTTAAATTTGTGTATCTTTAATAAAAATACTGTACATCTTTTAAGGCTAATTTGCCATCTATCTTCTTTGGTCCAAATATGTTCTGATCATTTACCTTCTATAGATATGAGTTTCTTTATGTTTGTTTGTTTTGTTATATTGTTGAGTCTTAAAAGTTTCTTGTTAGCTTTGGATACAAGTCTTTATTATATATCTGTTTTGCAAATATTTTTCCCAGCCTGTGTCTTTACCTGTTATATACTTACTTTTTCTATTAGAGTCTTAATAGGTTAATTACAGTTAACTTAAGTTCTTCCCCCCACCCCCGTTATTCCAAAATATACCTCATATATACATCTGGATGCAAAGACTACCTTGATTCTTCAGACTTTATTTTATTTATTTATTTATTTTGTCATTCAGCATGTCTTGTAAATTTCTGTTGTCAAGCATGATGTATTTGGTAATAGCTACTTAGGTAAATATCTTATAGCCAGAGGTTTTAAATTCATCCAGCTGGAAGAACGCTTGTGTTTAACGTTTGCTGTAGATGTGTAGGTACCCCGAGGCTTCAAAATTCTTCTAACATTGTGTGTCTGTCTCCCTCCCTGTCTTGGGCTCCCTTAAGAACACCTCCCTAAATAGGGTCAGTGCCTTGCGGCTCTTTCAGCTTCAATTGCCGATATTCACTTAGAGCTCTGTCTGTTTGGTTGTAAGGAGTGTGGGTCAGGAAGCATTCTGTAATCTTCTGATTGGATCACAGTATTTTGTGCTAGAGCAACGACCTTCAAAATTATCTGACACTGCCTCATCCACCTTAGGTTTGACAGAAAATGTAGAGCGTGTACAGTTGGGTAATTTATTTTTCACTAACTCAGGTAAGGCTCTGGTACGTTATTTTTTCCTTTTCCTCAATAGCTTTCCTATAAAAATGTTGGGGACAGTTTTAAAATAGTTACTTGTTCCATCACCTTGTAACAAATGTGAGGGTTTTTCTTAGGGATTCACCTTGGGAACCTGGTGGGGTTTTGGGAGGTAAAGCCCTTGGGCGTGTAGAGAGCAGGCAGACCTTGGGCCCTGGAGTCTCCCATCTCACCTCTAATAGTTCATTAAAGATACTGTGCAAGCATTCATGACAGCTTGTGGCTCCAGTGTCTTCTGATCCAGATAAATATATTTTGACTGTGATTATCTGTATTCACTTGTCTCCCTGCAATTTAAGGTCACAGTGTGTGTGCCTGCCACCTCCTTTTTTCAGCAGAGCCAAGAAAAGTCATTGGTTTCAATTTGTTCCTCTTGTTTTCTTGCTGTAAGTCCAGGAGTGACAACTTCCAAGCTGTAAATGTCAGAACAGACACTGGAATTCCAGAATATGGTTTTTAGCCTTCCTATTCAGAAAAGACAACACACTTCTGTCTTTACAGCAGTGGCAAGAACTGTGAACATGACATGACCCATGCAGGGGGGTCTGGGGAATGTGGTCTCTGGCTGAGCAGCTACATGCTAGTGACAGGTGCATAAGAGAAGGCACGGGCTGGGGTGGACCTTTAGGCCGCTCATCAACAAAGCCTAGGAAGGGATGGGCAAATCAACTTTTAGAAAGCACCTGCTGTGCTCCAAACTCTATCCTTGATATTTACTATATAAATATATGTGATCTCATCCCAATCCTTAATTACAACAAGAGCATATTAGATCATGGAGGAGTCCGGACCAAAGAATTCAGTCAAATACCCAGGAAAAAATAGCTCAGTTGGCATTTTAACCCAAACTAATATAACTGAGAAGTCCTTTACTCTGGAAAGTGATTGGTCTAGGTTAAAGGTTTTATTAAATTTTAATCTAAATGTGACTAAAATCAGCCCCCTGTCTCTGCAGGTTCTCCATCTGCAGATTCAACCAACCTCAGATTCAAATCTATGAATGTAGAACCCCTGAACGTGGAGGACCAATTAAGGGACCTGAGTACCTGTGGATTTAGTCTCGGCAGGGGTTTTTCTGAAAGAAATTCACCACAGATACCCCAGGACAACTCCACTTATAAAATCAGTTGAGAATTAATTATACATACTGAGAAATCTCCTATTCAGAGAACATTGCATTTCTCTGCATTTAGTGAAGTTGATTGTCACGTTATATGCCATTATCTCTACATGAAATATGCAATATCCTCACTTCTGCTTTTTCAAGACCCCAGTGCGATGACCGTAGCTACTTCTTTAAGAGTTTCCAGACTTAATCAGCTCTCCTTCCAGTCCAGAGCTCTTTTTTTTTTTTTTTTAATAAAGTATTATATTCATCTTTGCTCTGGTGAATAATATATTCTAACTGTAATATGATGAATAATATATTTTAACTGTAATATAGTAAATAATATATTCTAACTAATATGATGGATAATATATTCTAACTGTAAAATATTCTTTGTTTTTCATGAAATGGAAAGTTATTCAGATAGTAACTGACTTCCTTACTGAATTCAATTTTAATATTTTCTTAGTTGGATCTCCTAGATGTAACAAGTAGCCAAATATGCCACCAGAAAATAATAACTCTGTCCCATTTTCAATATTTATGCACCTTTAATCTTATCACACATGCCAGGGCACCATAAAATAATACCAGTAGTAGAAAGTATGCTTGTCTTTTTTACCTCCATTCTTGCTGGGATCATTGCAATGACTCCATCACTAGGTCCCTAGACTCCATTATTACTCTATGCAATCAGCTGCTCACAGAGCATGGTAGTAATTCATTTAATTTTTTGTCTTAGGTATTAGCTGGTCAGGTCAATGATGGCAGGAACGAGGAAAGTTAATTCAATGGCGGCCACCAAAAATTTCTGTAGTGTCTGAAACAAAGTATAGCTGTACAATTTTATGTTGTTATACTTTTATTTACTTACTTATTTTAAGATTTTTCCTAGCCCTTTAACATATCTTGTATAATTAAAGGGAAATCAGAAAATAGCTGAAGTAGAGTTTTGTTCATAGCTCTATTATTGGAGGGCAAAATTATAAGAATCTGTAAATATTAAAATATTGGGGATCCCAATGCATGGTGATATGACACACAGATGGTTGTAAGAATGCTATCCCAATTCTTTTCTCCAACTTTCTGATCTCCTACCAATAATTCCACTGGGCACACTCACCTGGAAGCCAGAAGACAAGAAAGCTAAGGAAACGTCCAGAAAAGTTAGCTATACGGAATGCTAAAATGCTTGCATAAACAGAAAATGGAGCATTATTGGGAATATTCAGTTGGAAATAGCCTGGCATAAGGGAATCCACTGTGTATTGTGTCCAGGAAAAATGTTCTTTGTCTCATCATAGAGCATATGCAATTTATATCAAGTATTATAATGCTGCTGAGTAATATCAGTTCAGTCTTATTTCTTCAGCTTTAAAATGTTAATCACCAGTGATTTTCATATAAGATTCTGGGGACAAAAGAGGGACAGGAAACTATTAAATAAAATGAAACAGAGCTATTTCAATTCCTGTTTTTTTTTAAATATGGACACAAAGTTTATTTGAGAATAACTTCATTCATTCCCAGTTTTCCTTGAATTCTGTGAGTACCTTAGCAAAATGGGATTCATGAAGGGGCAACAATCCTTTATTTCTGTGACATCAGAAACCCTAGTGTACTGTGTTTGTTGGGTGGCTGAACAGGACTCTTAGACTAGTGCCCTTAAGAGGTGTCTCACTGAATATTCTGGCTTTCAAATCTGGTTTCCTTACCCTTATCATATAAAAGCAATACAGATTTCCCCTGAAAATTGAGATCTATCACCTTGGTAGCCAACTTCCTATCTGTTGTTTGGGGCTAGAAAATGACCTTAACTTCCAATTTAAGAGAAAAACAAAACAGTATGCATTGGCTAAGAGGTATAGTTCTCCCTTTGTATGTAGGCGCATCACACTTTCTGGACCAGATTGTAGGGGGTGTGTAAGCAAACATTTGGTCAGTGGATTATTTGTTCTCATATGAGGGGGACCACACTCAGATTCACCCTATTGTTTATACCTGTACAATTAACACTAAGGATACAACAGCATATATTGTCCTTTGGTTTGAAGTATACAACTAAAGCTCCCAGATGTCTTTCAACTGAAATTGTAACTGAAGCTTCAGTAGAAGTTTCTCTTCTGTTAAGCCAGGTGTTCTATGGTGATGGAGCACTGGAAAAATTAGAATCTTAAACTGTATTTCATTGCCCCATTGCTTTTTCCATTAAAGGAGACTTTTGGTTGGTATTCTATAATCCTAATATGATGATGATGATAGCAGAGACACTAAAGGCAAGGGAGACAAATCTATATCAAAAGTAATGTGTCAATTTTTGGTAGAGAAATAGCTGCTCTGTCTCTGATGGAAAGCATCCAAAACAACTTACCTGTTTTCTGGGATTTTCAAGAATAGAGGGGCAAAGAGTTGACCAATGTTTCAGGGAAATTGAGTACTCACAGGATCTTGGTACACCTCTTCATAGTTTCATTTATGCTATTAAGACAAATTTGTTTGGAGACCCTTTGATGAAGACTGAGGTGCAAAGTACAAAGCTTAGAGGTCATCTACACAACTTTGAAACAATTTTGTTTTGTTTTAAACCCACTTTGGGGATTACCAAAGCTTTTCCATAAAGGAATAGATCATAAATATTTTAGGATTTGTGGCCCATACAAGCTCTCTTGCAACTACTCATCTCTGGGGTTCTAAGCTTGAAAGCAGCCACAGAGAATACTCAAATGAACAAAAGTGACTGTGTTCCATTAAAACTAAATTTACACAAACAGAAGATATGGCAGATTTAGTCTACCAGCCATAGTTTACCAACCATAATCTACTTAATTATTGGCCAATTCACCAATCTGTCTGCTGGTAATAGGAAACTACTAGGAGGCCCGCTCCATCATGGGTCACGTGAGTCTGACCCAGTGGTGGGCTGGACTATCTGCATAGGCTCCCAGGAGCCAATTATATACAAGTCTTTCTCTCTGTAAGTAATGACCAACACGGCAGTGTTACACTGTGAAAATCAGCAGGTACTCCAATCAGGGCTTCTGATCTTTCCAGCCAGAAGGCTGAACGTTGAACATTACTAATACACCACTGGTCTGAGCCCTTGCTCGTGTGGTTTAATTGCCTTGAAGCCTGGTTCTACTTTATAATGCAAGGCTGGTCTACATGTCCTGTGAGTATTGAATAGGTCAGTTTACATCTAATGCATAATGTCCTATTATATCTCTGCTTCTCCAGCTTTAGAAATTTTCTGATTATGTGTATCAAGTGGGATCTTAATTGGCTACTGATCCATTTTATTTATACAGATTCCTGCCATCTTTAGATCCCTGCTAGTCAAAACAATATGAGAAGTTCTTTGGTTCTGCCACTTAAATAATTAAGGTTTCTTGCCTTTGCCAGGCAAGCATAAAAGCTGGTTACTACTCCAATGCCAGTATTTCCATGAAGTTTAAGATGCAACCCTGTGGTGGCTTTATGCCTCTTCATCACTGCCCACAGGTGATCTTTCCATCCAGGTTGGTGGCCACCTTTCTAATAAATTCCAAACAAGGGGTAAACGGTATCAGCTCTAGGCTCTCCTGAGGTTATCTCAGGAGGTAGCTGAAAATAACATTATAGTTCTACTTCAACATTTTCTCCCATTTAACTAAGCCTTTCAACTTTCTGTACAAAAAAAGGCAAAGGAATGTCAGCATTCAACCATCTTTACTGCAGGCAGCCATGAAGCTAATCATGAAATTAACCAACTAAGAAATTATAAACAACAGTCCCCGGTGACTGAATCCAACATACCCATGGATATGTAGTTTTCTGTGCAATTCTTGTGCTGAGTCAGAGCTCTGGCTAGAAATATTAGCACATTCAAATAAGTAACTGAGAATTGTTTTAAAAAATACGCAGCTATTGCCAATATGTGGGGAAACTGCAGTAATAGTATGGTTCTCGGGGACAGCGCCATAGGGAATGCTGCTACCATAGACCTTAAGAGAAAGAGACAGAAGTTTCCTAAGAATAAGTCTACTCAGAGCTATCATTTTTGGTAGAGGGACACAGTTAACATGTACCGATCTGACAGGGAGGGGGCCAGAGAAATAAGTACCCCAAACTATCTAAACCCAATTTATAGCCACAGAGCCTGGAGATCGTTGAAGCTGTCAATTAAAGTCAGCGCTCTAGGCCACAGAGCTGACTGGAGAATAGTCAGCAGGGAGTCTGGAAAGGTTACAAGAAAATATCTAGCACAGCTACCGAATAATAGGCATAAAAGTTGTTCTGAGAAAACTGTAAATTAAAAGAAGAGTTGGATGAAAAGGTGGCATCCGAAAAGTCAAAGGAAAAATTGATAACTATAATAATGTTAATGGCTTCAATTTGTTAAGCATTTACTATTTTCAAGGCACTGGAAAAACCTCATTATTCCTTAAAAACATCTGTATGTGGTTCACTATTTTTTTTTTTTTTTCTTAATGATGAAGAACATGTGTCTCACAGATGCTGTGCAACATTTCTAAGGTTACACAAAGAGTAAGTTAAAGGTGGTGTGTGTAAACGCCAGCCTCTTAAATACTGAACTCTAAATAATCAAGTTGAGCTCTATGGAGCCACTGAAGAAGGGAAGGCATAAAAAAGGTTGGATTTGGCACACTTGGTCATTAGTGGTCATTGATACCTGATGTTGAATTGATGGGTTCTCCAAGAAGTGGAGGCAGCGGTTAAAGATAACATTTTCAGAAACTTGATTTCAAACAATGAGAAAGAAGTGGGAAAGTACCAGTTTCAGGTGAATACAGGTATATACTAGTACATTTAAACACATGTATACACACATTGATCTTTTAAAAAGCATATCTATAAATATTTGTTTTTTAAATACGGTGAAATACTTTTCAAAGAAAAAATTCAAAATATTGAGTGAAGCACATAGCGAGGCAAGGGAGAATTAATTTTAGTGTACACTAATGTGCTTCCTGCAATTTTCTTATTAAGACAGAATGAGCATTATAGTGTAGTTATTTTTATTTTGTTGGACATATTCTATTTCCATATAAAATGTTGATAAAGCATCAAATTTATAGACAAATAGGAAATGTTCTGTATTATAATGCTAAAAATTTATATTTTGAAATAAAATGTTTGTGCTGTTAACTTGTAAATTGTTTGTATTGTTTCATTTATTTTGTATTTTTTAAAAAATCTAATTTTGTGGCTAAGGGTAATTTTCCAGAGTCTACACAGCTTTGTAAAAGTAGAGGAAAGTGAGATAAGTTTTATGACTTTGAAACACTGAGTTAATTTTACCTTTTTAAAAATATATTTTATTTATTTAAATTTAGATAGAGGGGAAGGGAGGGAGAAAGAGAGGGAAAGAAACATCAGTGTGTAATTGCCACTTGCACTACCCCAACTGGAGACCTGGCCCACAACCCAGGCATGTGCCCTGACAGGAATCGAACTGGTGACAGTTCTCAGGTTGGAACTCAGTCCACTGAGTCACACCAACCAGGATTTGCCTTTTTTTAGTCCCTTTTGAATGAATTTACTGGTGTCCTCACTTACTCCATCTGATGAGTTCACTTGAGCTTCCCATAAATACAGATACAGTTAGCTAAAAATGGTAGCTCTGAAAACGTGTGCTATTGATTTATATGGAGACTCTACAGTGGTACTTCACTTTGTATAATAATTAAGCTAGCTAATTAAGAAAATAATAATCACTCACTATCAGTGAGTTTTTCTCATATGTCAGGTACTCTTCTAAATGACATAAAATCATTTCATCATTATATCACTTCTCTGAGGAAAGCGTAAGTAAAATTACATTCATTTTACAGCTACAGTCCAAGGTGGTTAAATACCGTGTCCAAAGTACTCAGCTCAAAAGTATTGGAGCTGTCTGCTTATCAATGTTCAGAGTTTTCTCATTAAGCATTCCTCTATACCATCTTCTAGGTTTGCCATTTGGTCTACAAGACCAAGTTCCTTAGTAAAAGCTGCATAATTATATCCCCATGCTCATACTGAATGGACTAATGGAGAAGACAGGAGGATAACCTTTCCTTTGTCTGGTAGAGGAAGACCTTAGTTATTACGTGTCCATTCCCTGGACGAAGCTGCAGCGTGTATCATGACTCCTGACAGGGAAACTCGATAGTTATGACATAATTTTAGTTAAAATAAATGTAAATAATGTTGGCTATTTTAATTTCAGGGAAATCAGGTACATAATTTTTGTTTGTTTTTGCCAGCAACCCACTTTTATCTTTCCAGCTTGCCCTTCTTACCCCTGCAAATGCATATCTGAATGAGAAACCACAGCTATAGAAAATAAGGGGTTTTCTATCTTGAAAGCTAAATATAACTGCTTTATCATGTAATAAATTATTTGAATTTCACTTGGCATTTTGAGCTAACTGTCATACCTATTACTATTTTAAGAGAAACATGAATTCTGCAAATAATTCTGTACATTTAAAGATGGCAGAGAATGGTATGCTTTTGACTTAATAAAAATTTACTGTTACTTATGAATGATTCAAACACTGCACAGAAGGAAAATACATTAAAATATTTATATGAATTATTTTTAAATATGCATTTTAATCTAAATGAGTTCAGTTTATGATTTCACAATGTTTTTATAATTATGATTTTATAGTTTCTCTTTAATTCAATAGAAAGTCATGGAGACATTTTTTCACTTCTATATTAATTTATTGTATTTATGTGAGCAAACAATACATTAAGAATATGTAGTTTCCACAAAATGAAAGGTATCTCACTTTAAATGAAAGTAAGTAAATATTATTTTTGATAGAATACCAAATATTATGTAAATATAAAAATAAAAAATGCAAAAAAGAAACTAGATGCATGTGAATGTGATTCAAACCTCCTGGAAATAAAGACTCATTGTTTGTCAAATGTTAACATAAACATATATATTCTGAAGTGCAAATTTTTCTTTATTGTTAAATGTTTACATTGTCTAGTAGTTGGACTGATAAAATTTTTTAATGCAAGAATATACTAGAATATTGAGTGTTATGGGTTAATTACATTTAGAGTTTCCATTTTTCTCTAAGCATAAACAGAAAATTTATTCAGACACAAAAATAAAAAGAATTAAAGACATCTATAATGACTTCTGGTATCCCTTGAATATTCATAGTTGGGTCATTATCTTTCCAAGGGAAGTAGAAGCTGTGCTTTCTTGTGAGCCTATTACTTTAGGCATCAAACTAAGAAAAAATCTCTAAATTGTATTTTTGCCTAAGAGAGAAAGAGTGCATAAATCAGTCTCTTCTTACTACTTTTGCTCTGAATCCTTTCACTTTAGTTCCCTCTGTGAGATATACGCTTTTCATTGAGATCAACACCATTATCTGTATTTCAAATGCTTATTTTCTATGCTGTGATATGTGGTAGAGGGTTAACTTAATAAGCAAACTTATTTATGTACAAAAATGTGAAAATGGATGATTTTGGACAGTTGTTCATCAAACTATGTACTGTACAGTTCTATTTTACAAGAAGATAATATTTTTGGATTGCCTTGCTGTGTTGAAGCAACAGCTACCTCCTTTCTAAAAATTTATAACTTTCACAATGGCATATTTTAGTATTATAGATTTAAGTAAAATATTTTTATAGGACACATTCCACATTGTTTAAATTCATTATAGGAGAGGTATATCTATAACACAAAATTGTTCCTGGCTTTGTTGTTTATCCACTTCCTATACCAGACTCCAACTCAGTGATAGCTGGTCATTTATTCACTCATTCAGCCTTGGATTCAACAGGCATTTACAGTACCTAAGGTGACCCTTTGTATTTGTTTTTAAGACAGAGCAGAGAACAACTCATAATTAGCATCTAAACTCATAGTTCATTAGATAAGGTATATCTTAAGACAAACACACAAATTGTTATTTAATATTAATGATTATTTCATAGAATTTTCTAAGTTACTTTCACAACTGAGACAATGTTTCAGCAAAAAATAACTAAATATATTTTACATAATCAGTATACTTTTATCTCTCTATTTTATCTTGTATATTTCTATTAGGTTACTGAATGGGACTTTTTTGTTGTTGCTGTTTTTGCTTTTTAAAGTTTTTTCAATTTCAGTGAACATACACATTATATTAGTTTCACGTGTACAACCCAATGATTAGACATTATGTAACTTATAAGTGATCATCCCCATAAATCTTGTACCCATCTGACACTATACCTAGTTATTAGAATATTATTGACTATATTCCCTAGGCTATGCTTTATATTCCTGTGACTATTGTGTTACTGACACTTTGTATTTCTTTTTTTTTTTGTTTAAGATTTTATCATTTTTAGAGAGAAGGGGAGAGACGCAGAGACGGATAGAGACATCAATATATTGTTGCCTTTTACCTGCCTCCAGCTACAGATCTATCTGGAGACCTGGCTTGCAACCTGGTTATGTGCCCTGGCTAGGAATCAAACCAGTGACCTTTGGGTTCACAGGCTGGCACCTATCCACTGAGCTGCCAACCAGGGCAATTTGTACTTTTTAATCCTTTCACTTTTTTCACCCATCCCCCTAATTTCCCTCTACCTGGCTATCACCAAATTGTTCCCCATATCTATGAGTCTTTCAGTTCTGCTTATTTGTTTATTTTGTTGTTCTTTATTCAATCATTGATAGATATCTATTTATTGCTATTTTATAATTTGTATTTTCAAATCTTTTTTTTTTCATCTTTTTGAAGAAAACTTTTTAACATTTTTTCCAATGCTGGTTTGGTGGTGATGAACTCTTCTAGTTTTTTATTTATTTTTTTTTCTTTTCTTATCTGGGAAGCTCTTTATATACTCTTCTATTGTAAATTATAGCTTTGCCATGTAGTGTAATCTTGGTTGTAGGTTCTTGCTTTTCATCACTTTGTTTGTTTTTTTGTTGTTGTTATTGTTTTTTCCCTTGGGTGATTACTTTTTTAAAATTTAACTTTATTGTTGTTGTATTACATCAATCCCCTTTTTGCTCCCCTCTGTCCCCTTCCCCACCCACCCACTCCCCCACAAAGTCATGTTGTCCATGTCCATGGTTCTTCCATACTAGGTTCTTGTCCAAACTGCTTCCCTTCTTTGCCTCTTTCTAGCCCCTCCCCCTTCCCACTACCCCTTTCCCCCTGCCCACTGAAGGTCTATTCATTATATTCATATATCTGGTTCTGTTTTGCTTGTTGTTTGTTTTGTTCATTATTGTCCCGTAATGCGTGAGATCATATGGTATTTGTCCTTCACTGACTAGCTTATTTCACTAAGCATAATACTTTCTAGTTCCATTCATGTTGTTGCAAAGGTTAGTAGCTCCTTCTTTCTTTCTTCTGTGAAGTATCCTATGTTCATAGCAACGTTATTTACAATAGCCAAATGCTGGAAACAGCCTAACTGCCCATCAGTGGGTGATTGGATCAAAAAACTTTGGTACATTTACACAATGAAATACTGCACAGCAGAAAGAAAGAAGGAACTCCTAAGCTTTTCATCACTTTGAATAATGCTTTCCAATCCCTTCTGGAATGCAAAGTTTCTTTTGAGAAATCAGCTGACAGTCTTATAAAGATTACCCTGTAATTAACTACCTGCTTTTTCTTGTTGCTTTTAAGATTCTCTGCTCTCTTTATTTTTGTTTTAGTTTGTTTGTTATTTTTAAAGAGAGAGGGGAAGGAAAGCAGCAGGAAAGGGAGAGAGAAATCAATGTATGAGTGTCTTTCACATGCCTCCACCTGGGGACCTGGCTGGAGATCTGGCTTGCAGCCCAGGTATATGCCCTGACTAGAAACCCAACTGGCCACCCTTGGGTTGGCAGGCTGGTGCTCACTCTCTTTGTCTTTAACCTTTTGCATTTTAATTATGATGTGTCATGGTATGGGCCTTTTTGGATTTATTTTGTTTGGGATTTTCTGCATTTCCTGAACTGGTATTTCCTTCACCAGGTAGAGAAGTTTTCCATTACTATTCTCTCACATAGGTTCTCAGTTCCTTGCTCTCTCTCTTTACCTTCAGGCACTCCCATGATGCCAATGTTAGTACACTTGAGGTCGTGCCAAAGGCTCCTTATACCATCCTCATTATTTTATTTTTGGATTTTTTTTTTCAGATTGGAAATTTTCTGCTTCCTTATCTTTCATATTTGATCATCTGCTTCATCTACTGCATAGTTGATTACCTATAATATATTCTTCATTTCAGTTCATGTATTCATCATTTTCACTATTTCCTATGTTCTCTAATTCTGCTTGCATGGTTTCTATCTTTTTATTTTAGTTCTCAGTTCATCTATTCTTCCCCTAACTTCATGGAGAATCCTCATAACCAATGTTTTGAACTGTTCATCTGTTTAGCTCTTTTTTTTCTGTAAGTTTGTTCTATTATTTAATGTTTTTATTTTTATATTTTATTTTTTGCCTCCTCATTTGGCAGCCCTCATGTGTTTGTTTCTTTTTATTAGGTAGAGCAGCTATGTCTATGATAAGAATATTTTATATTTTTCCAAAGTTGAGACTAAATTCCAAATTGAAAAACAAAAGACATTTTATATTGCATCTTCCAAGATTAAAGAACAACTGAGTGCTGGGTAAGAGTAGTTTTGTCACACAGAGTTTACTAAAGAGAAACATAGGATACAGAAATACAGGCAAAGACCTTTTTAGCAGATAGACTAAAGAAATTTATACTCATATTACTATTAGCAGGAAGAAAGAAATCAGGAAACAGATAGCATCTAAGTTGCCATCTTAGCAATCACCCTGAATTCTTGCTATTCACCATTTTGACCCATTTCTGTACTCTACAGTAGAAAGAAAATAGGTAGTTAAAAAAAATCACATCAAAGAACCAAAAAGAAATTAAATGCCTCTGCAAAGTTTTGTATATTTGTATTCTTTTTAACCCTGATACTTAACATATTAGTTAAGTATTCTGATTCTCAGAAAAGAATGCATAATGTTATTCTTGTTCTGTGTCAACTGGCCTGAAGGAATCAAAATGAAGTTATTATTAATGTCCCATTTATGTTGATATATATTCTGAAGAGCCTGTGGTCAGAATCTAGGTAGTGAGCTTTGTGAACTTTTCATGAAATACCTATTTGCATAAAGTTTTATGGTTAGCTAGCACCCCTATCTATTGTATCTTATTATTTTAATTAGGCAGTTTACTTAATATCTTCTGTAGTGTCCATATTTTTAAAACACTTTCCTTCCTGATAAAAATTAGTTTCTTTTTTCTTCTAAGTATAGAGAAAACCTTAATAGGACTAATCTGATCCACATTATGATTTCTAAATTAAAATGAATATATTTTTCCATACCATCCCTTTCATTTAGAATAAATTTTAAGTGGCTTGCTAAGAGTCACAGACATAATAATCTAAAAAATTCACTTTTCCAGATGTGCCCCAGGATATGTACTATTCATGGCCTAACATTGTTGTTTATTTTTAATTTATTATAAATATGTCAGATATACATGTGGCAGGTTCTATTAATAAAAGGTTGAAAACATACTTTTTAATTTATTTTTTGATGAGCATTTTTACTGTGATTTGTATTTTTTTAAAAATATTATGCATTATGCTATTATAGTTGTCTCAATTTTCCTCCTGTGTCCTCCACCCAGCACGCTCACTCCCTCAGGTAATCCCCATATGATTGTTCATGTCCATGGGTCATACGTTTGGCTACTCCATTTCTTGTACAGTACTTTTAATCCCCATAGCTATCCTGTGTCCCTATTTGTACTTCTTAATCCCTTCACCTCTTCACCCATTCCCTCACACCCTCACCCATTTGGCAACCATCAAAACACTCCATGATTCTGTCTCTGTTCTCCTTGTTTAATTAGTTTGTTTTTAAGAGTCAACTGTTGATAGACATGTATTTATTACTATTTTATTGTTCAAAGTTTTGCTGCTCTTTTTCTTAAATAAGAATCTTTAATATTTCATATGATAATGGTTCGTTGATAAAGTATGCACTTCTTTAGTTTTCAAATGTCTGGGAAGCTCTTTATCTGTCTTCAATTCTAAATGATACATCCACTAGATAGAGCAATTTTGACTATTGGTTCCTGCTTTTCATAACTTTGAATGTCTTTCCAATCCCTTCTAGCTTTCAAAGATTTTTTTTGCGAAATCAGCTGACAGTCTTTTGGGGATTATTCTATGTAACTAAATGCCTTTCTTTTGCTGCTT
Organism: Noctilio leporinus; assembly: GCA_004026585.1. Classification (NCBI taxonomy): domain Eukaryota; kingdom Metazoa; phylum Chordata; class Mammalia; order Chiroptera; family Noctilionidae; genus Noctilio; species Noctilio leporinus. The sequence continues at coordinate 16,937 of PVIW01009062.1, read as the reverse complement.
TTAAGATTCTCTCTTTATCATTAAACATTGGTATTTTAATTATGATATATCTTGAAGTGGGCCTCTTTGCATCCATTTTGTTGGGGACTCCCTGTATTTTCTAGACTTGCATGTCTATTTTATTCACCAAATTAAGGAAGTTTTATTTATTATATTTTCAAACATATTTCCAATTTCTTGCTCTTTATCTTCTCCTCTGGCACCTCAATGATGTGAATGTTGGGCCTCTTGAAGTCCCAGAGGCTGCTTACATAATTCTCCTTTTTGGGGAATATTTTTCTTCTTATACTTACTGGTTGTTTTTTGCTTATGTTCTAAATTTTTAATTTGATTCTCAGATTCACCTACTTTACTATTATTTCCCTATAAATTATTCTTTATTTCAATTAATGTATCCTTCATTTCTGACTGGACCTTTTTTTATACTGTTGAGGTCCTCACTAAGTTTCTCAGGTATCCTTTTAAACAGTTTTGCATTCTGCATCTGATAAATTGATTATCTCCATTCATTGAATTGTTTTTCTGGAATTTTGATTTTTTTTTTTTTTCATGTTTATTTGTCTCTTCTTTTTGTCAGCCTCCCTGTGTTTATTTCTGTGTACTTGGTAGAGCTGTTAAGGAGTCTTCTTGTCTTGGTAGCATTGCCCGATGTAGTAGGTGTCCTGAAGTGTTCAGTGCACAGCCTCCCCTGTCACTCAAGCTGTATACTCAAGGTTCACCCTTTCCACCAAAAGGGTGAGTACATGTTCCTCTTGTAGTTGAAACTTTATTGTTATTGTCAGGTCAAAGGGTGGCATTTACTCAGGCTGTTAGCTGCAAGTACAGGCTTAGACCACTGATTACCAACTTTTGTGCAGGGCAGAGTAGTGGTGCTCCAACTTGGTCTATAGCTGTCCACTGGAGGAACAGGCCCTGGGGTTTCCCCGGTGGTGCAGGTCTAGGTCAGCCCCCACCTGTGTTTTGCCTGAGGCCACCCTGCTTAAGCTATAAAGCAATCTGAGATGGCTTCTACCTATGGTGGGCTTGGAGATTTTCAGGTGAAGCCAAGTTGTGAACCTAGGCTGGCTGCTACTAATTCTAGGTCTGGGGTAGCAAGAGATACAGGGATTGGGGATTCACTGAGGCAGCTGTTGCTTGTTTGATATGATGTAGAAATTTGTGAAGTATGAGCCAAGACCAGACATTCATATGAAAAAGACACTGCTAATAGCTGTAATTTGGGTTGGACAGAGCCACAGGGGGCCTCTAGGGTAGGGTGAACAGTGTTGGCTAGATTGATGAAGTCTCAGATATGGCATTTGCCTTCTGGCTTTGTGCCTCCATGAGGGAGGGTTTCAGAAAAGAAACAACGGCCTCTGCTCACCTTGATGCCAGACACTTGAATTTCTCCTTGTACACCACTGGTGCCTTTCAAGCTGCTACGCTGGTGCTGGAGTTCAGATGGAGTGTGTCTGAGTAAGTCTGTGAAAGGATTCTTTAAAAGAACATCCTTGGGACTCCAGAAGTTTCTTTCACTGATCTAACCCCTACTGGTTTTTGTAGCCAGAAGTTACAGGGGCTTATCTTCCTGTGATTGGAATGCTGGGCTGAGGGGTCTGGTGTGGGGCTGAGATATCCCTCTCAAATTTTTACCTACCATATGTGGTTGTGGGACCACACCATTCTGCATCCATGCCCCTCCTACCAGTCTGGATGGACGTGGCTGCTTTAATTCTGTAGTTGTCAGACTTTCCATTCAACTTGAGTTTTCATGGTTCTGAGTGATGGTTGTTCTATAATTTAGTTGTAATTTTGATGCACTTGTTTGAGGGGGCCAGTCATGTTAACTACACTTCCATTTGATGATGAAAGACTTTTAAATCCCTGTGGTGCACTAGGTTAGGAAAGTGCAATCATTTTGAGTATTTTTCAAGTGAATGTGTCATAGAAGGATTTGTGGGATCAACATAAATAACAAAGTCGGCCTGAAGATAAAACGTCAGAGGATTAACATGATGAGTATTGGAGAATATCCTCCATCTCTATGCAAGACCCAACAATAGAAATGATCAATCTGAACTTAATCCTTCTTTCTGACATCAAGAAGTAGTGATTTAGAGCATAGAAGCCTTTTGTGAAATTTCTTGTCTCTCTTTTACAATCAGAGTTTTAGGTCTTCTGAGGGGTTTTTGAAAACATCTAGCCTTGTACTTCAATACTAACCTCAGAATAAACACATACACCATAATGCTTATAGCAACAACAGAACAAATATAAACAAAATAATCAGTTTTGTACAGCTAGTTTTTTATTGGCCTGTTAAAAGCTCATTTCTTTCAGGGCCATGATTTCTATCTTCAAACAGACTTGTAACTCTAAGTTTAGCTAGGTAACTTTAGGAACAAAGTTCATTAAAAGAGAGCTTTTTCTATTTTCATCACCACACTGTAGAATTTTACCTCTGCTTTAAGAAGGATTATTTAAATTGATTAGATGCCATTTGCTTAGAAAGTTGTAAAATTGTACTCTCATTCAAAAGTTAAATCATGCTGTTTAAAGAACAATATTAACAGTGTTGTATGAGTTTTGTATATCAAATGATTCTATTTTCATAAGCATTTATTCATCAACTCCTATAGGTTTCTTGATTTATTTAGATCACAGAAGCCCTGTAACCACTATGTGGAAAACTGTGTTTTCACAAACAGGGAAACATCAGCTTTCTAAAGTATGCATTGTTTATACTTAATGAGAAACCTGAACCTTAAAAAGATTCAGACTGAGCCTTAGATTACTCCTAAGCAGGAAAATCAACACACAACAAAATGACAGAAATTGAAACTGAGGAGAAATAAGTTGAAAAAGCAAAGTTGAGATATAACAGTTAATCCTTTCTGTGCTCAAAAGACTTCTCAGAGCCATGGCTGGTGTGGCTCAATGGGTTGAGCACTGGCCTGTGAATCAAAAGGTCATTGACCCAATTCCCAGCCAGGGCACATGCCTGGGTTGTGGACTAGGTCCCCAGTTTGGGGCATGTAAGAGGCAACCCGGTCAATTAATCTCCCATACTTGGATGATTCTTTCCCTCTCTTTCTCCCTCTTTTCCCATCTTTCTAACAATAAATAAATAAATAGAACCTTAAAAAAAAAAAAAAAAAAAAAAACTTCTTAGAATATATCACCCATGACCTACTTGAACAAGCAAGAATTCAGCCATGAAAGCCACTAAAATTATACCTTATAATGCAGAGCCCCAGGACCTTTATATTTAAACAGAAATAAAGTTCAACCTAAAGTTTAGTCTAAATTTTTTCTCATTCAAAATAAGTTTTTAATAATATATTTTAAAATGTATAGATTTAAACATTATTGTTTATATGTTCTATAAGATAAACTATTTATATAATCTATAGAAAATAATCAATTGAGATAGCCATTTATATGGACTAAAATTTTTAAACAGATATTGGTGGAAAAATCTCTACCAAAATAATAACTGTAGTTGAATGTATTTGATCAAATATATTTGATCAAATTTCATTATATAAATCCAGATTTTATTTGAATTTTGCTATTTTGTCCACAAATGCCATTTTTTTAAATTTACTCTTTTTTTTAAGGTTTTATTTATGATTTTTAGAGAGAGGGAAAGGGGAAGAGGCAGAGAGGGAACGAGACATCAATGTATGGTTTCCTTTCACCTTCCTTCAGCTATAGAACTGGCTTGAGACCGGGCTTGCAACCTGGTTATGTGCCCTGGCTAGGGAATTGAACCAGCGACCTTGGGGTTTGCAAGCTGGTGCTTTATGCACTATGCCACCAGCCAGGGCCCACAAATGTCATTTTTGTATTTCAAGATGCCATCCAGTCTACCTAATGCATTTCACTGTTATATGTATGTCCTTACTAAAATGTTACTCAAATTCAGTTTCTATTATTACATTTTATTTTAGTTAATTTCTGTTTCAGGAAATAAAACCATAGCATATGTGAATATAGCAAATAATTTAGATCTGTGCTAAATAAATTTAGGTTTGTTGAAGATAATGAAGAACACATTCTTACATTGCACATAACACCTTTTAAAGCAATCTACTAAGAGTCCATCACTATTAATGTCACCTGTCTTGATATTACTGTAAAAGACCTGCATAGGCATTATTACCAATGTCAGTCAATATTAACACTTGCTCATTATTAATTTTTATCTAAAAATTCAATGGCTTGTGCAAATATAATATTAAAAAACAATAGGCATGCATTTTACTTTTTGTTTATTTATTCAAAATGTGGTCCAAAAATCTTCAAGGCTTTGAATGAGACATCAGAAACAGAGGGAAGAAAAGAAACAAGAGAGAAATTAGATTTCATCAGAATAACAAATAAATAAGAATTTTTGTGCATCAAATAAGAAGGGAAATCACTGGAGAAAATGTTTACAAATCATACATCTGATAAGGGGTTAATGCCCAGAATATGTAAAGAGCTCCTACAGCTTAACATTTTAAAAAAATGAACCACCTGATGAATCATGATCAAAGAAATATGCACTTGAATAGTCAAAGAAAAAGAATGACTGATAAGCACATGAAAAGATGCTCAATGTCACTAGCTGTTAAATAATTACACATCAAAACCACATCAAGATTTCAATTCATATCAGTTATGATGGCAATCGTGAGAGAGAAAGACAGAGAGAGAGCTAACTGATGTTGGGAGCAATGTAACAACATTGGAACCTTGTAGGATTCTGATGAGAATATAAAAAGGTGCAGCCACTGTGGAAAATGGTATGATGACTCCTCAAAAAATTTCAAGATGAAATTGCTATATGACCCACCAGTTCTATTTTTGGGTATATGCTCAAGAGAATAGAAAGCAGGGACTCAAGAGGGTATGTGTACACCTACATTCATAGCAGCATTATGCAAAATAGCCAACAGATGGAAACAACCCAAATGCCTATAGATATACAAATAAATAAGTAAAGTATTGTATATACATATAGTAAATATTAGTCTTGACTTGAGGTCATTATGCTAAAATTAAATAAACCAGACACAAAAAGTAAATAATGTGCGATTCTACGTATTTGAAATATCGAGAATAGACGAACTGATAGAGACAGAAAGCAGAAGGGTGGATTTTATAGGCTGGTGTGTGGGGATAGGCAAGGACAATACAGACTTATTATTTAATGGATACAGAGATTTAACTTATTAAGATGAAAAGACTTCTGGTGATGGATGATATTAATGTCTGTATGACAATGTGAATACATGTAGTGTCACTGAGCTGCACATTTAAAATTATTAGAATAGTAAATTTTATCTCATGTATATTTTACCACAATAAAGGTAGCAAAAAGAAAAAAAAAAACAAAACCAAATATTCTCTATAATGAAAAAAATACTATGAATAAACATGCATGATATATATGCAAAATATTTGCAAAGGGTAATCAAATTTCCTTTTCAGCAAAGAGATGACAAAAATGTAAACTATGGAGTGCTTTGGAGAAAAAAAAATCTTAATCAAATAACCTTAAAAACAGGTTAATAACTAGGACTCCTGGTAAATCTACTAATGTTATTAACAAGTTGAAAATTCTTATCTTTGAAGAGTTTTTAAGAAAATATATAAAAGTTGTCAAGATTGCTTATTTAAATTTATATGGAATTGGAATTATAGAGGACATACATGGCCAGAGGATAAAGGTTACTTATGCAAACTCCTAACAAATGAGTTTAAAAATAGAGATTCTTCATAACTGAAAAGGCTTCTAGATGTTTCTCCATATTTTAATGGAAATAAATTTGTCAAAACCCAAATGCATTCATTGAGAAGGGAAGATGATTTTACAGACATTTGTCCGATAGGCTTTTGTAAAATTAATTTTTCATCTTCAAGGGTTATTTTGCTTGTAGAGCTTGTAAAAAATTCTTTGACCTCTTGAATTATTATTGCAATCTGGTGATGGCAATATTGTTATTTCCATTGAGTTCTATTTGACAATCTAAACCTTTGTGCTTTCACAGATGAATTATCCAATAAATGGTCAGTTGCAAAATTTAGAGGAGTAAGAATTAAAGGTATGGGATAAATTAGCAGCTAAAGTTATAAAGGAGGTCATATTAATAAAATCAGTATTGCACAATTCAGTTTCCTTTTAATAGTCCTGGCCAGAGAGGTTAGAGTGTCATCCTCCCTACCCTCCAACCCCCATGTGCCAAAGTGGCAGGTTCAATCCCTGGTTTGGACTCATGGAAGAAGCAACCAACAAATGCATGAATAAGTGAAAATCATTTTAAAAACCACTTGCAATGAAAAATCCAAAATGCAATTAAGAAACCATTTAAAATAACATGATCATGTATATAATGTGTGTGTAGGTTTTAATGTCTACTGTGGAGAAAAAAGACTATGTTGGGCCTTAGTAAAAAAGGAGTCTGAGGATTAAAAAAATCAGGGCACTTGAACATGCTACATAGATTTGGAAAAAATACATCTCAGGATTTAGTTGAATCTCTAAAATGTAGTTCTCCAGGTTCAATTATCAAGCAATTTTATTCCAGAATTGATGTTCATTGCCAAAAATAACAGTTCTAACCTGAGGACTTTGTTTGAAAAATGTTTTAAAATGTGCTAAATGAAATATGTCTATGTTTTAAATTTCATAAAAAATTAGATATTTTATTAGTACTCTAACAGAATATTTTAATTTTTTTAAAAGATTTTGTTCATTATTTTTAGAGAGAAGGGGAAGGAGGGAGGAAGAAAGGGAGAGAAGCATCAATATATGGCTGCCTTTCACCAGCCTCCAGCTATGGAACTGGCTGGAGACCTGGCTTGCAACCTGGTTATGTGTCCTAACTGGTAATCAAACCAGTGACCTTTGGGTTCGCAGGCTGCCAGCTATCCACTAAGCCACCAGCCAGGTCTAGAATATTTTTAAATAGCCACCAATTCTTTTGTCATCATTTTTAAAATGTTAAGAATTTTTGTTGATACTTGAAATTTGCTGCTTGCAGATAAGTTAATAACCTTGGTTGAAGGTTCAAAATAGAAGGTGGAATTTTAAATAGTCTCTCTGCCAGCAATGAATAAACTGAAGCTTTTGAAAGCCTCTCTACTGAACTGTCCAGTGTACTCCGAAGTGAAGAACATTCTACACTAATGGTTAAAAATAAAAGAAACAGGATAAATTTGTTCTGAATTTTGAATATTCATTCTAAAATTCTTTAGAAATTTGAAGTGGCTATTGATACTATAAATATGGTTAGGTAGCAAATGGTGATATTAGCAAATGCACGGTAAATATTATTCAGTTTTTATAAAGTACTCAATGTTTGCATTAAGTGTGTGTGAGTATTGAAATGTAATTAAGGATACTTACCTGGCAGGGGAGATACCATGATCATGAAATATAATTAAGGAAAAACTTATTTTTGTTGTCTTCACAGCCTAAAAAACTTTTCAGAATAAAATAATTTCTCTGCAGTGTAATAAAAATCTAGGACATTCTTCTGGATTTTCATTACTTTGGGTAATCATTTTTTAATAATAGTGGTCACATTGAAGGTCATACAACATCAATTTGCTAATTGCATATGTCCAATCTCATAATTAAGATAATAATTTGCATTTAAAAAATGACTCCCCAAATCCTCATACAGAACAGGGTTCAAATGTGTGTACTTGCTTTTTGTGAATAGAGTGTGGTCAGTTTTCTTCTAGCTCTATAACTTCTCTTTACACTAGGAAAAAAAAATGTACTAAAACCAAAGCCACTGACAAAGGTGATAAAATAAGATGCATCCACTCTGGCCAACCATAAGAAGGGAGTTCTGTTATTTTCTAGGGCAACACTCTGATGGCTTTGTACTCGGTCAACATAGTTAACTGAAATTAGATTCTGAAAAATATTATGCCCTGTATGATTTGGGTTAGGCTTGACTACAACAGCAATTTTCTTGACATCTGGATGACAGAGATGAAGTAGCATCCATTATTATTCTTTGAAGCTTGGAGTAAGACCAGACATTGTTGCAACTTATCTACGATGACCCTGATCGAGATAGAAGCTCAGGCCTTTGGCTTGAGCCACATCTCAATTTGCACCTAAGTGATATCTTCCTTCAACAATTTAAATTCCTCAGCCAGGCACAGTTGCAGTTCTGCATGGAAGGCCTTCCAGTGTACCATGTAGATCGCCCATGGTATTGAAATTAGAAGTGGTAAGACACAGATCAAGATCACATCCGTCCTCACAGGTTGTGATTTGTTCTGACACCCTTTCTGTCTAAGACTATCACAAAAGATAAAGGTATTACATAGGCTGCTTAACAAGCTTTCATAAATGTTCATGGTCTAGCCCTTCTAATGAGTCCCTTATATTCTGCTATGCTTCAAACAACATGCCAAAGTATGTTCTCCCAAATTTCAGGAGGGATATATCTCCAAATTATAGGAGATACACAGTAGTCTTTGAAGTCCCACACACTAAATTTATGCTATTTTCAAAGCTAATATTTTAGTGTCCTTTATTTAATGTAAAATAGTCTTACTGACTCATTTAATCCACAATATCTGGTCATGAGGTAAAAACTGAAGTTTCAGTTTACACAGAAATCAAATAGTCATTCTTATTTGCTTTTTAGCTAATCTGGCTGAAAACTATCCATTTTCAAAATATCCTTACCTGAGAACATGCTTATTGATTTTAGAGAGAGAAGAAGGCAGGAAGAGAGAGAAACATCGATGTGAGAGACACCAACCAGTTGTCTTTCATACAAATCCTAAGGACCAAACCCACAACCCAGGCATGTGCTCTGACCAAGAAATGAACCTGCAACCTTTCAGCTAATGGGATGATGTTCCAACCAACTGGGCCACATGGGCCAGATCTCCTTTATTTTATTTTGTTTTCCAAACTGCTCTTTTCTGTAAGTTGCTGTATTATTTTCAATTGATTTCAGTAAAAAATATTTAAACATACAATGTTTTACTGACTTCTACAGTAGATCCATACATCCCCCCCAAAAAAAACAAAAACAAAACAAAACAAACAAACAAACAAAAACATGTTTTTTCATTCTTGCCTCTGATTATTCAGGAACTAATATAGGATTTATGGTGGAAGTGTGTCTCCTTATTGGTTTTCAACTTGTGTGTGGTATTTCTACAGACTAGCCATTCATGAAATTGAAAAAGGATTCAATCAAGTTCTGTACAGAATTCAATACAAGAATCTAGTAACTGTATGGGAGGAAAACGTTCTCCTTGACTCTTCATCTCTGGCTTGATTTGAAGATTGATTTGGCAAAGACATTACCAGGAGAAAAGCATACATATTTTATTGAAATTGTACATGTTCGATAGGTGCTCTTTCAAGAGAATAAAGACCTGAAGAAGTGACCAGACAGGAAGCTTTTATGCCTTTTAGACAATGAAAATTAATTTGTGAAGAATTGACAAAACGAAGAGGTTTGGTCCAGGGGCAGTAAATGGTGAAGGGGCTAGAAAGGTAAGGGTTAGTTTAACAAGGTTTGTTTGCAAATCCTTATTTTTCCTTTGGGATGCTAAGTATCTCTATTAAAAGGAGACTATTTCCTGACTTTAGGCAGAAAAGAAGGAGCTTTTCTGTATTTACTGCTTTGTAATTGCTTTCCACTCAAAATAAGTTCTCTACCACAGAGGCCAGTTTTGAGGTGAGATTCATGTTTCCCTAATAACCAAATTACAGAGGGAAACTTTTTTCAATCTTGCAGGTTGTGAAAGTCGAACAGCTCAGACATCCTAACACTTGATTACTTTGCAAGTACGTGTCCAGCAAAACACAATGGTATGAAGTCCCATTTTCCTCACTTTTTCCTCAAACTAGGAGGGGAGATAGTCCCTAAGGATGTCAGAAATCACACATTCTCATAGGTAACTGTCTTATCACTCTGTCTTGGCCTCTGATAAATGCCACTACCTAAGAGAAGTCCTTTTTGAACAAGTATTTACCATTTCCCATGTTTTTAGTTTTGACATGACACTAACAACTGTATAAAAATTTCTTGGGTGCTTTTTTGAATCTATAAATTGTCTATCTCTTCAACTTAAAGAGAGGTAAAATGTATGTATCTCATTCAACATTCTTTCTCTCATCTCTGAAGTGTGCTTCATACATAAAAAGCATCCAATAAAATGTCCGTGAACTGAGTAAACAACTAAATGAACAGCTCTCTAACCCTAGAGTTCTTTTTTCCTTTATGAATATGTCATACATGAAATTAACTGGATATATTTAGCATGGGATTCCAGTTATTTTCTTCTACATGAGGAAATTGAAAATACTTTAATTTTACCATACTTCCCCCTGACAATAAAGCTTAGGAATTTGGTAAAAATTTCCAGCAGGAACCTTTAGGCCCAAATTTCTGCATAAGGCATTTGAAGGCCTGAGATATCATTAGTCTACTGGTGTGTACCATTTTATCCACTTACAAGAAAGGATGGCAATGATCTGCATTATTTATAGGAGAGGACAGTGAACATTCAGTGGGGCTTTCCTGGATTAGGGCATGCTTCTAAGGCAGTTTCATTTCATTGTGAGGTACTGGCATTTTGCACCAGCAACCCTTCACCATTGGTCCCGACTTGGAACCAGAAAGAGAAACAATATCCTTTCTTACCCAACAACAGGACCTGAGATTTAAAATATGCTTAGTGACATAATAAATTAGGCAATGTTCAAAGCCTATTCTGGGAAACACCTCTTATCATCTAATCTTTATAGTGCATGATAAGGGTTGAGGGTCAGAGAGATAAATATTGGGGTAAAAAACACTCAGGCCTCCTGCCCAGAAGGTTTTTACCTGATAGGAGCAAATGTAAATTGACTAAGAAAGTATTTAATAATTCTTAAGGCCCTTATCTCTTGGTAACTAAATTAAGCCAAAAAAAAAACAAAAACAAAAACAAAAACCTCTTTTATATAAGACTAATAAAAGACATCTTCCTCTCCAAATCTTTTCTTAATCCTATAGATTTTATTTTTTAAAGACTTTATTCATTATTTTCAGAGAGAAGGACAGGGAAGGAGGTAAAAAGGAAGAGAAACATCCATAAATGGTTCCCTTTCATCTGCCTCCAATTACAGACCTGGCTGGAGACCTGGCTGGAGACCTGGCTGGAGACCTGGCTGGAGACCTGGCTGGAGACCTGGCTGGAGACCTGGCTACATGCCCTGACTGGGGAATTGAACCAGTGGACTTTGGGTTCTCAGGCTCGAGCCAATCCACTGAGCCACCAGCCAGGGCTCCTCTCTAACTCTTAATCTCTGGGTCTTTCATTTCAGGTTCCCTAGACAGTTGCCATACATTTTATTAGGCTGGCCTAAAGGACTATTAGAAGCTTATTTCAGCCATGGCTGGCGTAACTCAATTGGTTGTATTGTGTCCTGGAAACTGAGAAGTTGAGGGTTCCATTCCTGGTCAGGACACATGCCTAGGTGGCAGGTTTGCTTCCTGGTCAGGGCACAAACAGGAGGTAACCACTAACGTTTCTCTTTCACATCAATGTGTTTCTTCCTGTTTCTCTTCGTCCCTTCACCTATCCTAAAATCAATAAACATGAATTTAGGTAGGATTTTTTAAAGACTGGTTTCATAGACTCAATTATTCATTCAATTTTTAATAAAATGTAACATTATTGATTATCCACCTTTTCTCTGGCACCTACCAAGGTGATAGTAATAAAATAATCACTAAAAAAGGAAATAAAACAAAACTTCTATTGACTCTTTGAAGTTTACATTCTCCTAGGAGCGGCAGCATAAAGCAAGTAAATACAAGATAGAAATAAAAGTTAGCATATTGAAGATACTCAAGTAAGATAAGTGAGACCACAGAGTTGTGGGGAAGCCTGTGTCCCAAATGAGTAAGTGGGGTCAGAATTTATTTTTTCACTGGAATTATTTTATATATATAGTTAAATGGTTGATAGGAATAAGCAATATTTTCAGTTAAAAATATATATAATGACAAACCATGAATTCTAAAAATGATTATAGCATATAGAGCAACATTTTAAATACTATGTTCCCTGAATTATTGCCTTATAATAAAAAGATTCACATAATTATTGATACTTTACAGTCATGTGCTAAAAAGAGCTGACTTATTGCATAGAGGTATTCATTTTCTCTGTTCAAAGAAACAAATGATTATTTCATGCTTACCTTAATGGAGGTATTGAGATATATTATGATCCAATAATTAATCTCTTTCAGATAATGGAGTTTTTCGATAATTCTCAGGCAAGAAAATAATTTTTAAAAATTATCTTTAGAAAACAAATAACTATTTTTTCCATTAACAGAGAAAACATGTGTTCTCATATGTTATGTAAGAAGTCTATCCATTACCACTGTTCAAAATTTTCATTTCAGTGTTCATCAGGTCATGTCTGTAAAAATCAAATTATGTTATCTAAGAAAACTTTGCTAATATATGAGAAGTGAATATTTGATATTTTAAATTTATTTCTGTGTTTGCTTTTTTTAAAGAAATATAAGTTGAGGATATTAAAAACATAAAGATTTAAAAAATTACTTTTGTGTCATTGGAAGTATTCAGAACTAAAAATATTTAACTGACTTCAAAAACATAAAACTATTTTTATTCCTTTCTTTAATTGGACAAAAATTGAAGAACATATGGATATAATTTTTCAAATAAAAATATGAAAGTTCATTTGCATTTAATCTGCCATTAGAGGTAATTAAAAATCAGATAATAAAAATGATTTAATGTGAATAAACAAAGATTTAAATATATATTATCTTATTAAATGTTGCTTTAATTTCACTATGTAATTTGAAATGTTTTATCATATAATAATTCAAATACCATGCTATTTTCATATTTACCATTAATTAAACTAAACATACATTTCATTTTTCATTTGAAATTACCATTTTAAAATGCAACTCCAACCTCCAACTGAATTATGTTTCTTTGGTTGATACTAGAAGTGTGAAAAATAAGAAAGTTCCAATAAAATGAAATCCAAAGTATTTTAAATTGACTTAGAAAAAAATATATTGTGATATAAATATAGAAATACAATTGACACACTAGTGAAATCAGATTTCACATTATTTTATTTCCAATAACAGCAATGCCACTCACAATTTTCAATACAGCGCTATTTTCTGCCAAACGTTTATTTGCTTTTATTGACAAGCTAAATGACATCATGTTCACTTCAGCTCAAAATCAACTTGTGTTAAAAAAAAACCCAAAACTTCTAGAATGCTTTCCTGGTCAGAGATGGAATTTTTAGAACAGTTAATAGCCATAGATATTGGGAAGCAAACCCTTAATTCAAGGTTTTAAAAATACATTTAATTTTGAAACACAAGCTCCTTTGACTTGGGTTATTGTTTTATCATACAAATCAATATTTATCTGACTAAAAATAGAAAGCAATATTTTTATTAATTTAAGATAGTAATTTTGCATCCGCAAATAACCTGTACCTAATTAAAAGTGCTTGGGCACACCTATATGAGAAAGTTTACAAAACAAATCAGTCTCATTTTTAAAAAATTTATTTGTGTGTACCGTTGGATAAATGTGAATTATCTTTACAGATTTAGATGTGAGAATATGTGCTGTTAAAACTTATTCAATATATTGATTCCTATAGGAGAATCATGTTGTTTTAGCTCACACAGTTTTGAACAAACTCTTAGGACAATGTTTTGTTTCTGGAGCGGGAAATAAACAAATAGAAAGTGCAAAGCAGAATTCAATGCAGATGGCCCAAGATAAATGTAGCCATCTGACTATTTGTGCACAGGTCACCTGAGCTGACAAACACTTTGGCCAATTTTCTAGTCCCATCCAATTTGCAATTGGCTTACAGACAAGAGACAGAGCTTTATTGACTGCATCCTTCTCTATGGCTGGTGTGCAGCCGAGCTAGCCGCTGGGGCCCTGGTGCGGGGCGAGGAGCTCTGCTGTATCATTTGTAATGAGAACACAGTCGTAGCTGTGGTTCATTGCCATGACAACAACGTGATGCTTGTATCCAAGAATCAATACTAATTCCTGGCGTCTATTTCTCTGCTATTGAAGTTTTACAGTAGTGCAATGAAAAAGCCTGGAGCACTGGGTGATGGAATATAATGCTCTTTCCAATACAACTCCTGAAAATGTTTCTTTGATATGCTCAGTTTTTCTATACAACTAATATCTAATGTGATAGGTAATTTTTAAACTGCTAGTCAGAGGAGTGTGATGAGATCTAAATATTAAAAATATGAATTGATCAATGCCATGAGGAGCATTAGGTAACTGACTATGGCATTGCACTGTGGGATTTACAATATTCTATTTTTAAACTATTTCCAAGACTCATTTTCTCTGGTGCTTATAGATATTAGTTTGCCTTTTCTTGTGTGCCTCTGAAAGGAGACAGTGGCTAATAAGCATTACTTATACCTTATGACAAGATTAAGAAATAATTTGTTAGGGGACAGATTTTTTTCAAAATTGTGAAATTATGAAAAGTAAGTTGCTTATTTTATCTGTGTATTAGTATAATTTTAAATAACATCTATATTCTCTAGTCTTACTTGGACATGTATCTTATCCTGCACATTTAGTCTATCAGAAGTGGAAAATTATAGCAATAATCTAATTTTTGAATACCATTTTACTTAGAGTTTTAAAAATGTCAATTCATATACAATGTTGCAGTAGTTATAAAAATAAAATCTTAACACCTGGAATGATACGACAAAAACTCATCAGGCTTTAGGAATTTTAATGTTGTTTTTGTTCACTTAAGATGATAGAAATTCATGCATACATAAATGAAATGCATACTTAAGCAAGTTTTTGAACCTTACTTGTTGTTAGAATATAACAGTAAGGAAATTTTTCCTTTTAAACTCATCTTTGGAATGAAGTTGTGCAATAAGTTTTATTTATTTATACAGTATATGTGTATGTATGTATTTTTTTTTTGTGTGTATATATATATATATAATCTGTCCTGAAAGTATCAAGCCGATGTCAATATAATTAAAACATAAAACAAAAACAAACAAACAAAAAACCCATAAAACTGTTTGCAAAGCAACATTTTCAGGAGAGACTTAGTATATATGGATTTTTTTTTCTTTTCTCTTAATTCAAATTTGTTATTTGTTGTACATTGTTTGCTTTCTGATGGGTAATACTGAGATAGAGTTAGAATTGGAGAGAACCTCTATGAATGGAGTAGACACAACTCAGGGATACAGGGAGCCCTCAGACCACAGTACACACTGGACTGTCTCAGCCAGCCCCGAGGAGGATTCTGGGACGAAGTCTTGCCTTGGGTGGAATGGCAAGATCCTTGAACAAGAGATTTTACAGTCACTATCAGAGGGCCGCTCAGAAAAAGCAGGGACATTGTTACCATGGCTTTGTTCACTCATTGAACCAGGTCTGTCTCAATAAGGCATTGCAGTTAGGCAAGGTAATAGCTGTTTTAAGTGACTTCTAGAAATGGGTTCTGCTACAAGTGGGCTTTTAATTTCCTTTATTTCCTTCTTCTTGTTTTGTTGTTGCTGTTCTTCTTCTTCTTTTTTTTTTTTTTTTTCTGTAATAACTGATTCTCTAAATCCTGATTACATTTTCTTGTTTCCCTGTTTCACTTTTACTTGATTTCATCTTAAAGAAGAACCCCTGGCTGGTGGCAGAGTGGATAAGGAGCTGCCCTACAAACCCCAAAGGTCGCTGGTTCAATCCCCAGCCAGGGCAACATAACCAGGTTGCAAGCCAGGTCTCCAGCCAGGTCCATAGCTGGAGGCAGGTGAAAAAGGCAACCATACATTCATATCTCTCTCCCTCTCTGCCTCCCTATTCTGTTTATTTGCAATATACATTTTAATAATATATGTAATTTAGAGAAATCCATGAATGTAGAAGCTAAATATTTGGGGAAATTTACTTGAACAAATAGGATGCCATCAGAAATTCCACTAGTTCTAGCTACACAGAGGTAAAAATATAGCCCCAAAATGCCAAAAGACTCATGTTTTCATTTTTGTTATATTTCTTTCATTAGAATATCAGCCCCTAGCCCTGACTGGTGGCACAGTGGATAAGGCGCCGGCCTGTGAGCCCCAATGTCACTGGTTCAATTCCCCAGCCAGGGCACATAACCAGGTTGCAAGCCAGGTCTCCAGCCAGGTCCATAGCTGGAGGCAGGTGATGTCTCTCTCCCTCTCTGCCTCTCTCCCTTCTTTTTTCTCTCTGAAAATAATAAAATAAAAGAAAGAATCTCAGCCCCAGTTCTTTTCAATTCAACTGTAAGTATTCTTAGAAAACAAATCCAAGAATAGAGGTATTTGAGTTGAGACATTGATTATGGTGATCTCAAAAACAAAAAATGTTATAACCACAGTATTTTGCATGCCTTTTCATATTAAAAGTAACCAAAATAATTACAACATTTATATTTTATCAAATAAAATGCTGAAATCATCAATTTTAAAAATCTGTTTTTTATATATTTTTGAAATAGGTAACTAAATATTCTTAAATATTAATTTATTTAAACATGTTTATAGATTTGTATTTGTTTCTAAGATAGAAGATATCTTTTTTAAAAAAAATTTGTTGTTGTTGTATTATATCCATCCCCTTTTTGCTCCCCTCTGTCCCCCTCCCTACCCACCCATTCCCCACAAAGTCAATCCCACCTGTTGTCCATGTCCATGGTTCCTTTATACTAGGTTCTTGTCTAAGCTGCTCCCCTTTCTTGCCTCTGCCTCCCCCCTCCCCCCAACCCCTTTCCTCCTGACCACTGAAGGCCTATTCACTGTATTCATATATTTGGTTCTGTTTTGCTTGTTGTTAGTTTTGCTCATTATTATCCCATAATGGGTGAGATCATATGATATTTGTCCTTCA
>PVIW01009061.1:0-54943 GCA_004026585.1 Noctilio leporinus | reverse complement strand
CCTCTGGGCCCTTTGTATATCTTCCTCAGTGAGTTGTCTGTTCAGGTCCTTTGCCCATTTTTTAATTGGGCTATCTGTCTCCCTGGTGTTGAGTTGCATTAGTTCTTTATATATTTTGGAGATCAGACCCTTGTCTGAGGTATCATTGGCAATTATGTTTTCCCATACAGTTGGTTCCCTTTGAATTTTGCTGATATTTCCTTTAGCTGAACAGAAACTTTTCAATTTGATATAGTCCCATTTGTTGATTCCTTCTTTTATTTCCTTTGCCCTTGGTGAAGTATCCGTAAACACTGGAAAATTATTCTTTTTAAAAATAGTCTATGCAATTAAAAAAAAAAAAGATCTTATTATTTTTAGAGAGAAGGGCAGGGAGGGAGGAAGAAAGGGAGAGAGTCATCAATGTGTGGTTGCCTTTCACCTGCTTTCATCTGGGGATCTGGCTAGAGGCATGGCTTGCAACCTGGGTATGTGCCCTGACTGGGAATTGAACCAGTGACCCTTGAGTTCGCAGGCTGGTGTGAAATTTTTTACATTTCATACCCTACTAGTAAAAATAAAATTTCACCATCTAGCTCTAATATACTCTGCATTTACTTATAACATTTATTCTTGGACAACTCCATGTACACATGAGACACATGCAGAAATAGAAATCAATGAGGTGCATTATTTTAAAACTAATTTTAATTAAGGCCCCTCTTTTTTTTTTGGTACCTCTACCCCATAATTAACAGTCACAGATGGTCTTTAAGTATTTTGGTAATCATGAAGATTTAAATCATATTTAAACTTAGGATAAGTTTTGAACAACAGGGAATGATAACTTTGTATTTCAAAAATTCTGGAGAATTTCAGAATTTTCAGATCCACTTCTTATCATATTAATTAGCTCATTATTGTTTTTAGCTAGTGATGTGACTAATGAAGAGTTCCGACCAAAAGCAGGAGAATGTCAGCTGTGCCATTTTCTGTTTGTTCACTTATTCTTGCACTGTTTGTAAAACCTATAATCTATACTTTATTGGCAGGATCAAATCAAATAATATGACGAAATCTATTTAATTAAACACTGTGCTATATTTTGCTGAAAATTGAAAAAAGGAGGAGGGCATCTTGCATTGAAACCCTTTAGGCTATACAGATTTGTCCCCTTCCTTTAGGATAGCTGTATTGTGAACCATGTGACACCTCCTCCTTTGATGTAGGGACTGATGAAGGATGCCACTGTCTACCAGTAAATTAACCACAGGAAATGGTTTTTATCTTACTTTTTAAGATAAAAATAAGTTCTAATAGTTCTAGCACTCCAGATGATCACCCTGGACAATCTCTGGGAACCTTGGTTCTTGAACTTAATTTGTTCCAGAAAACTTCAAGAAGTGATTTGTTCAAAACTGTATCTCCTTTGACACCTGAGAAATGCATGACTGACTGTACAAGTATCAGTACAAAAGTGTTGTCAAGAAGAGAATTGAGGTCCAAAGTTTTGTTAGACAATCAAGATATTTTTCTCTGGAACAACTTGGTCAAGAATCAAATTGTTTGAGAACCAAAATGGTCAAGAACTAAGGTTTGACTGTACACTAAACTTGGAGACCAGTAGTTCAAATACAACTCATAAAATGACCTCTGGGACACTTCTCCTCTGGGCTTTTCCATAGCTGCGCAGATGTCTCTTTACATGTGGCTACTCTATGAGAGCTCCTCTAAGATTGGAGCAAAACAGTGATTATCTCTGAATAGTTTTTTTTCATCTTTGCACTTCTGTATTCCTATGGCCTGGCAGATTATAGATGAATAAACACTCACTAAATGGATTTGAGTCAAGTTTCTTTTGGATGATTTTTTAAGGGAAAATGTTAAGGGCTATGGCACAAGAGTTAAGTTCCAAGTTTTGAACACTACATCCTACCTGTGTACACTTGTGCAACTATCTTCTCATTTCTGTTTACTCATCAGTAAAAGAAACATTGTACCTTACCTTTCGTATAGGGGGGTTATATGCCCCAAACACCTGGCACAGTCCCCAGATGAGTTAACTTGTATTATTGATCAATGGGTACAGTTACTTTTTGTTTTTACTTTAAATTTAACCTTTATTGTATTTTTAGTCCCTTTATACTCTCTATCCCGAGCAATCACACTGTTGTCTATGAGCCCTTTTTCCTTTTTGCTCAATCCTTCCACCCCTTGACCTCCCCACCCCACCCCACTGGCTGTCACCTGCTCTCCATCTTTGAGTCTGTCTGTTTTGCTTGTTAGTTCAGTTTGTTCATTGGATTCCACATATGAGCGAAATCATATGGTATTTGTCTCTTTCTCACTGATTTATTTCACTTAGCATAATGTTCTCCAGGCCCATCCATACTGTTGCAAAATGTAAAATTATCTTTTTTATGGCTAAGTAGAATTCCATTGTGTAAATTTCCCATAGTTGTTTTATCTGCTCATCTCTTGGTGGGCACTTGAGCTGCTTCCATATCTTGGTGATTGTAAATAATGCTGCAGTGAACACATGGGTGCTTATGTTCTTTTGAATTAGTCTTTTGGGTTCTTTGGGATATAGTCCTAGAAATGGGATTGCTGGGTCAACATTGTTGAATATATCTCCCTATGTGAGGGAAAGAAAAGAAAAAAAAATAAACAAATGGGACTACATCAAACTAAAAAGTTTTTGTACAGCAAAAAACATCAACAAAATAAAAAGACAAAACAATCCATCTACTGGGAGAACATCTGATAAGGGGTTAATATCCAAAATTTATAGAGTACTTACAAAACACCAAAAGCTCTGGCTGGTGTTGGTCAGTGGATTGAGCACACAACTGCAAACCCAAGTGTCACTGGTTCAATTCCCAGTCAGGGCACTTACTCAGGTTGCAAGCCAGGTCTCCAGCCAGGTCCCCAGCTGGAGGCAGGTGGAAGGCAACCATACATTGATTTTTCCCTTCCTCTCTGCCTCCCTCCCTCCCTTCCTCTCTCTCTCTCTTAAAAAAAAAAAAAAAAAAAAATACAATCTTTAAAAAATGTTTTAAAAAGATAGCAAAACAAACAAGCAAGCAAGCAAACAAACAAAAAGCCCCAAAACACCCAATTTAAAAATGGGCAAAGGACCTAAAAAGGCAATTCTCCAAAAAGGGCATATAGGTGGCCAATAGTCATGTGAAAAGATGCTCCAATGTCACAGTCATCAGATAAATGCAAATTAAAACCACAATGAGATACCATTTCACACCTCTCAGAATGGCCATCATCAACAAATCAAGTGTTCATGAGGATGTGGAGAAAGATAAACCCTTTTGCACTGTTGGTGGGAATGCAGACTGGTGCAGCCACTGTGGAAAGCAGTATAGAGATGCCTCAAAAAATTAAAAATTGATCAACAGGTACAATTTTTAAAACGGCTCTTGATACCACTGCCGAATTAAAAAATAACCCCCTGCTGATCTGTACTAACAGTCAGTAGGTCACTTCATCTCTCTTACTTTGATGTAATTTGACCCCGTTACATGGTATAGTATCAGTAGCAGCCCATCTCTTTTTGGCATCAAAGCCTACTTAGGGAGGAGGAAATTTCTGCTGGGTTTTCACAGCTTTTCAAGATACCCTGTTTTTCTAGTTCTCCCTTCAGCTCAGCCCTGAAATTGCCTCCTCAAATCCCTCTACAAGTGCCTGTTTAGCTTCAAGTTATTGACAAAGAGTGCTTCTGTAAGTTTCAGTTACATTAACTCCTAATCAATTTGAGCAATTTTACAATGCTACTTCTTTAATTTTCTGCAGTCTTTTTTCTTTTTTTTTTACACTTTTTAAGTATTTTGCTTTCTTTTGTAAAGGTAGAAAATAAAGACAATGTATTAAGACAGAAAAGATCATCCAAATGCCATTAAAATTTGTATTTCCAGACACCTAGGTATGCGTGTATGCAAGCACACACGTATATAATTTTATAGAAATATTACTTTTTGATGGAGGGCAGTTATTTAGTGGAAAGAAGCTGAATTTAAGTAGATTTGTATATAAATCCCATCCCAGCTCTGCAGTTTACTACTGGTGCAATTTTGTTAACAATGTACTTATTCCTCCCCTGCCCTCCATGCACTAAAACAATGTGCTAATACTTCTCTCTCAATGTTTTGGGAAGGACTGAACAGGCACTCAATAAATGAAAATTTATTTTCCCTAATTTTTAATTTTCACGTTGACCTTAATATTGGAGGGCTTTCCTAGGGTTCATTATTAAACAACTCTACCATCTCACAGTATCTAATGCAAGTATTTGGAGCAGAGACCGTATCTTATTAAAATTTGAAGACCAGCACCCAACATTTAGGTGTTTAATACAGATAGGCTACATAAAAATGGTCATAGGAAATCTGTTCATTGTCTTGTTTGACATGGTTGACTCTGGGTTCACCTAAATAAACTGGACCTCATGTTCCATTTGCTATCTTCATTATTAAACCTGTCTATATTTTCTTCTACTTTTAACTAAAAATGCAGCTAAGTGATTTTGAACAACTCACTTATTCAAGTGTTTTTTCCTCATTTGTGAAAACAGCAATAGTTTAATAGTAGTATTTCCTAAACTTCATAAACATAATAGTATTTTCTAAGTGCAAAGTGCTATAAAAATATAGGCATAACTCATTTTATTTTGCTTTGCTTTACTGTGCTTCACAGATGGAGTGTTCTGTGCAAATTGAAGGCAAGATGCCCTCCTCCACCAAAAAGATTAGGGCTCACTTTATTGTGATGGCCTGGGACCAAACCTGCAATAAAGCTGAGGTATGCCTGTTCTTGTTTTTATTCCATAATTTATAATTATTATCTTGTGGATAGGCTCACCAACCTCTTATGTTTCCCTAACACACTACTTACCTGTTCTGCACCATCAGCTGTCCTACATTTATATTTCTCTAATCAGAATCACTGATCTCTTCAAGGAGCCATCTGATGAGCCCCAGAGGAAATCAAACCAGGGGATGTGTTCACAACCATGTACACAGTTCAAGATGTAAGGTTTAGACTTTAAGATAAAGTGAGGTATACCAGGAGAAGTAAGGACCGTGTTCATGAATGAAGTATGAAGTAGGGGCTAAGAACAGAAGATCCTGGTTCTTCTTCTTTGGCTCTGTGGACCTAGTAAGTTCATAAACCTTTCTGGCCCTCAAGTTTATTCATCTTAAAAGAAGGGGTGATAAAAGTACTTGTGTGGTAAGATTATTATAAATTTGATATAGCATGTGTGAAGCACCTAAGAACAGTGTCTGACACATGGTAAACACTCAGTAAATATTAACTATTAATATTATAATAAACCAGTAAGTGGTTGACTGCAGGTGGGATGGTAGAGTAAGAATTAGAAAATTCAGAGAAACAATCATTGAATGTTAATTTCATTACTTCTGTATTTTCTCATAAGCGTCTCCCTCCTTAACTCCTAATTCTAAACCAAAATACCTTTTTCTTCCCATAAAATTTCTTGGTTTTTGTCTTTTTTTTTAAACAAAAAACAGTATCAATTCAAAATATATGAAGGCAGCAACAGTAAAGCTAGTAATCATAGCCTTAAGATAATTATCCTTGTGCTTTATTATACACAAAAAAATAGCCATGTTTCCAATTTGTAAACCCTAAACGTTTGTTATTCACGTTCCTGCTGATATAACTGGGAATAAGAATGGAGGTAAAGAGGAAGACAGAAGCTAAAGCTTTGCCTCAAAGCATTTTAAAGACTAGTGACAAAGGTCTTTCATAATAATAGTTTGCATGGAGAGGCAACATTCATCTGATAAAAGTTGCCATGCACTGTTTGCTTTTAACATTCTTTACTCTCCTCCAGGACATCCAGAGGCCTCATGTTCTTTTATTGCAAAGAACAAGAGCCTCTACTGCTCTTGGGCTATAAAAATCCATGCTCAGGTTTGAGATTTCAAAATGACTGCTTGTTGGCCACATTTACTCCAGGATGTTTTTAGTTTGGCCTTCAGGGTTTTGAAACATTGGTTGCCAACATTTAAAAACTGAAAGAGATTTTATGCAAAAGTCCAGCTTTAGTGTTTCTCATGGGAGAAAACAAGTTTTCTCAGAACACTGGACCCACATTCCTGAGGGCAACATCTGCTAGAGCTGAACAGCTGCTCCCTTCAGTTAGCATGGACCCTTCCTATTTGCCACATTCCTTATCATTCCCCATTGTCTCCCACCAGGCCAGTTTCAATTGTTCGCTTTACTTTTCTGGCATCCGTGGCCCTCTGCAAACACTAGCTAGACCTTTCCTGCCTCCCAACAAAACTCACTTTGTTTTGCTCCTCATCAGTTTTTCTAACCAATAGGTAGGGGATTTGACAAGCTATAGGTAGTTTTACATCTGCTTTTTGGCGATATCATCCTAATAGGAAAAGATGACTTTGCAGGTGGAAATCTCAAGCACCACGGGATTACAATCAGGATCGAAACTATCCATTCTACCTTTTTCCGTTATCCTGATGTAGTCAGACCTCGCCATCGTCAGGCAAAGCAAAGGAGTTGGTTTTCTGTAGATAATTAGCACCAGCCGGCCTAGACGCGAAACCCACCTAAATAATCCTTTTGTAGATCACCCTAGTTCCAAAGGACCAACAACTACTGAGGGATATTCTGACTCCCGGTTTCCTCGGAGGGTTCAGGATATCCGGCCTGACGGAATTTCCCCTCACCTGATTTCTGGGCCCGTTTAGCGCTGGGAAGTCGCGCCCCAGAAGCGCGAGTATCCAGCATGAGCTCATTTCTCAGGGGCGTTCCCAGAAGGTCGGCTCCGCCTCGCGCGCCAGGCGCCGCCGGCCTCTATTCTGATCCGTGGTTCCCGCGGCTGGGCGGGGCGCGCCCGCCCGAAGGACTGGGCTGCCTCTCTGAAAGCTTTGTTCCCAGTTTAGCACCTGAGAACTCGCTCCCGGCAGGAGAGGCACCCTGCATCCGCCTGGCCCTTTGGGGAGGTCACTGGCATTAGGGCCGCGCTACACAGGGCGGAGGGGAATCTTGGGCGCGCAGAATTAGTGGCGCCCCGCCCGGAGCCCCCAGTGGGTGGGGAGAGCCCCTAATTTCTCTGTTCGTTTGAGCGCTGCGAACCCAGCCCCGCCGACCGCAGCAGTTTCGGACCGTCAGAGTGAAGACCCGGCGCTCCCTACTTGCGGTTTCCACACCGTGTGGGAGAAGCCGCAGGGCAAGCCCATCACACAGCCTGCTACTGCTGGAGTCGAGCTTGCCTAGGCTCCTGGGACCGCCGCCGGAGGCCAAAGGCCAATCACATTGCAGCTAGGTCTTGCGATTGGACGGCAGTGAGTGCCGATTGGCTACCGCTGAGGGTTTTGGCCTCCCTCCCTTTCCCTTTTGCCCCGACTCCAGCTACAAGGCTTCAGGCCAATGAGAAAGCACTTTATAGAAGCCCTCCCCTTGCTTTCTTCTTCTCCCCACATTGGCGAGGGAAGAGACGTCTGACTGGTCAGACTGCCCTCGGAAGCCCCCTCCCGTTTACCAATCACCGACAGACATGCACTGCCGGCGGAGTTTTCGGCCAATTACAAAGCGGTCATGGAGCCCAGCTGGGCTGTTTCACTGGCGACCCCGGGGTTTCACCGTCCTTAACGCTTCAAGCGGTTTTTCTTGAGGGCCGGCGACTCTGATTGGCCACTGCTACATTGTCGAATTTCTGCTTTAGCCAGCCACAGAACAGGGCGAACCCACTTTGCCGTTCGAGTATTTTCGGTATTTTCCGCTCTTTGGGCGTGGGTTTCCAGCAGCACATTCTAATTGGTTCCTTAGGTCGATCGGCTTTTTCCGGGACCAGCAGCTAACAAACGACGGCTGCGATTGGCTCCGCTCGGGCTTCGGCTCCCCAACTGAAGTGCCGGGGCGCCGGGCTCGGCCGGCGATTCCCAGACGCCTGTTACGCGGGTGGGGCGCTGGGTGGTGTAAGACCGGGTGGGGGAGGAAGGAGGCGGAGGAAGAGTAGGAGCGGGGAGGGGGGCGGGGGGGAGGAGTGGGGCAGAGCTAGGCGGCTGCGCAGACGGCGCTCCTCACACAGCAGCCCCTGACCCGGGCGAATGCGGGATTGTGCTGCCGCCGTCGCCGTCCCGGCCGAGTGACAAAGGAAGGAAGGAAGGAAGGAAGCAAGGAGGAGCCGGCCCCACAGACGCTGACAAGACTCCGGGCTGGGGACTAAGCGCCGACACTTCCTGAGCGGGCACAGAGCAGAGGCGAGGAGGGCGGCCGCGCTGGTGCGGTGGACGGGGGAGGGGGCCCCGAGGGACGGAAGCGGTTGCTGGGTTCCCATGTCCCCGGCGTATGGGGAGCAGTCGAGGAGCCGCTGCTTGGGGTCTGAAGGGAGCTACCTCCGCCGCCGCCGCCGCCATGGCCGCTGGATCCAGCCGCCGCCTGCAGCTGCTCCTGGCGCAATGAGGAGAGGAGCCGCCGACACCGCCCGCCTCTGACTGACTCGCGACTCCGCCGCCCTCCTGGTCGCCGGGCCCCCGCCGTCAGTCCACCGGATCCCGCCGCTGCCGGAGCCGCAGCGTTTCCCATCGCATCTCCGAACCACCCCCTCCCTCTCCCTCCCTCTTTCCCATCCCCCTTCTTTTCAAGCGTGAGACTCGTGATCCTTCCGCCGCTTCCCTTCTTCATTGACTCGGAAAAAAATCCCCGAGGAAAATAACAATATTCAGAGTACTTATTTTCAATCAAGTATTTACCCCATTTTGCGTGGTATATATATATATATTTTAGGATTTTCCTCCCTTTTCTTCCCTCCAAGGAAAGGGAGGGGAAAGAATTGTATTTTTTCCCTAGCCCCAAATCATCTACATGTTAAATACCCATACTGATCAGTCTTGAAGAAGAAATACATCGCCCTTTTTTTTTTAATTTTTATTTTTATGGCTATACAAAAGGAGTAGAAGCCAAGAGTACTAAGTCTTTTTCTTGTGGGAGAACTTAATGCTGCATTTGTCATTAACCTAACACCCCAACATAAAACAAAAGGAAGAAAAGGAAGGAAGGAAGGAAAAAAGGGTGATTCAGGAAGAGAGCAATCATGTCAGGGCGGCCCAGAACCACCTCCTTTGCGGAAAGCTGCAAGCCAGTGCAGCAGCCTTCAGCTTTCGGCAGCATGAAAGTTAGCAGTGAGTATTGATTTTATTTTACACCTCTTCTCCACTTCATCCTAAAATAAGAAACCTTGAAATACCAGGGTCTTAACACCTTAGACCGGCAGATAAAACAGTCAGAGGTAATGGAAATGGGCAAAAACCTGTCTTCAGTGAAGGATGAGACAGCTCCCTCTTTTCTCCTCCCACATACACCCTCCGTCGGGCTCATTAACCTTGAATTGAGAGAATGATTTTTGTTTGGATGATTTGATACTTCTTTTCTTACACTTTCCTTGCTGTTGGTAGTCCGCTTTATGAAGTGATGGAGTATGAAAATAGTGATGGAAGTGCTTACCTGCTCATCCTTTTTAGATCACGAGGACAGGATTCGTAAACCATTATGTATATTTGCTCCATGTATGTCTTTGGGAATGAGGGATATTTTAGTTAGCTCGGGTCCACGGTTATCATAGTTTTGTATGCCTGATAGCCTGAGTGTTAGAGTGCCCTAACATTTCTTTTCTGCTTGTGTGACTATAGGAAGTATTTGTTTTTAATTCTGAGATGAACTTGCTCAGTAACCAGTGTTCAGGTTGGAAGCATTGATTGATTCCTTTACAAGGGAAGAGGCTGGTGGAAGCTGCTGATATCCAGTCGAAGTACTATCTCTACATGCATTGTTTAAAATTGGATAAGTGGTTTAATATGTTATCTTTGAACCTTCCCTTTCTGACATTACCAATCTACCACTATATAATGTTTAATCAAAAGGTAACTTGGAGTTCAATTTTTGATTGCGGTTTGTATTGTCATGTTACTAAATACTGAGTTGAAAGTTGTTCTTTACTGACTTGTCATTTAAGTTTAATTGGGGGTGCCATTGCATTTCATATTTATTAAATAAATCATCTAGAGGTCGGGGGTCCTTTCTTAGGATAATTTAAAAAACCCTTTCATTGGTTCCCTGTCACATTTAGATAAAACTATGGATTTAGTTGTGAGACTGTGGATTTAGACTTTTCCATCGTAGGTTTTGCAGAAGGCTGTGTGGTCCTGGATATAGTGGGGATATTTGGGCTATGTTCAGAATTGTTGCTAGAGTGTATTCTTGTCCCAGATTTGTGCTGAAAAGTCTGTGTACTTGAGGTGTTTGGCATATTAAGTATCTAGTGTTCCAATGTATCTCTACGTATTTGTGGATCTGTTTATGTGCTGTATAATGATAGTTTATTTAAACATACTTCCAGAATTTGACAAAAGTTATATTTTCTTCTTTCATGATGAGAAGGGTGCATGATAAGGGCAAAGAAAAACTTTTGTTGTTTAGAAGAAGAGAACTGAAAAACAGATTCTTTAAAAAAGTATATGCTGTTATATAAAATTGATTATATTCTTAAGCAACAAAATGATTTAAATTGAACTCAGGATTTCAATTCATGTTGGCTTTTGGATCTTACCTGAAACAGGGTAATCTAAGGTAGTAACTGAATGGGAGATTATTTTTGAAAGTTAATTTTTTTGGAGGGGTGAAGTGTGACTAGTTAGTGCAGAGTACAGGGCATGCCTAGAGGGAAGCTGATGGTGCACTTTCAGGAAAGGGTCAAGCTATTTAAGCATTTCATGGGGTCATTTGAAGGAATACTTTAAAATTCTGGGGTAATTTTCAGCTATGATGAAGCAAATCTTATAGTTACTTAAGAGCCTCTTGTGGTACTGGAGTGTTTGTTGTTTTCATCTTGGTAATATAGTTTAAAAACCACTTGAAATCAATTTTGGGTAATTAATTAATTAGATCTATTCCATAGAGCAAAATGAAATAAAATGTTAAATTTTTGACTTTTCTTTTTTTCCCAGGATTTCCTTTAAAAATGACTCCTTAATTCTTGATAAAGTGAATGTTGACTGATGGGGTAACTCTTGTAAAATGTGTAGGTAAAATGTTTAATTTTCTATTACCATATAGGTCAACTTAACATTTAAAAAGTTGGAATTCAATGTTGTATTTGACAATCTTGACTTTAAGGACATTTTAGAAGAAAGAGGACCTGTTAAATATGTGTTAGAGTGCTAGTGTTCTAAGGGACCCCTGTTCAAGAAAGGGGTGATACAGAAGAAATTGTAGTTGTTGGCCTCAAAAGCTTATCATTTAGTAGTAGAGGCTGTATATGAGACAAAATATGAAGACAATACCAAGATGACTGTAAGATTATGAATATAAATAGAATGCATTGTTCAGAAAGACAAAGAATCAAAGGGTGAGGTGGATAGGTCGGAGAGGGAAGACTGCAGAGGTGTGTTTAAGACTCGTGTTAGAGGCGGCAATAACTTCAGTTGGAGAGAAGAATCAAGGATTCCAAATGGGAAGAATGGACAGGGGCACAGAGATAGTGATTTTTGTGCGATAGGGAAATAATTTTTGTAGTTAACTACTCAAGTGGGTAAATTTGAAGGAAATGATTTTTATATTTACCAAGCAAGTTAGTAGATCTGAATTAAAGGAGCCTCAATAGGGAAATGAGAGATGGAATTTGAGAAAGAAAATCAGCTGATGGAAGGTAGAAAGGGCCTGTAATAGTTTGGTTGAGATTCAAGAGTGATTGGAATTTACTGAAGATGATTTGGCAGGTGAGTTGATGCATTAGAGTAGCATTTTGGAGCCCTTTTAGAGAGATAGTAAGGTGTGTTGTGAATCATGAGGGAATGAATATAAAGTAAAATGTGAAAATGGGATGAAAACACATTTAAGAGAACAGTGTGAATGAAGAACTGGCAGGACTTTGGATTGGATTGAAGGGAAGTATTTGGGAAGGAGTCAGAAGTTAAAAATAAATTCTGATGTTGGTCTGGAAGATTTGACTGCGAATTATATTGTTGATTGTAATGGGAAAGTTGAGAAAATGCTGAGATGAAAGGGTAGCTGAGTTCGCTTTAAAAAAATTTAATACACAATAGGTTTCCTTGAAATTTAGCAGAAAGCAGCAGTTGGTTACTGGCAATGATATTTTATCTTTCCAACCTATTAATTTCACAGTTTCTAATTTTTCTACAACTAAAAATGTCAGATTTATTTTTGGAACTAGTAAACTAAAAGTTTTCATTTAAATACTTTCCATTATATTTCTAAAACAAAATAATTTTTTTTATGTATATACAAGAGCTTCACACTTGAAACCTAGTTAAAATGATAGTCCATGCCTGTTTATTTGAAAACGATGAAAATCATTTTTTGCACTAAACTATGATTTAGATTTTTTGGATATTTTACATAGCCTTTATTCTTTGGTGTAACTTAAAACTTATTTTAATAAATATGATTATTCTCCAGTAAACCTCACATTAAAAATAGTGGTAATTGCCCTGGCTGGTGTGGCTCAGTGGATTAAGCGCCATCCTGCGAATGAAACTGGTGGTGACCCTTTGATTCCCAGGCAGGGCACATGCCTGGGTTGTGGGCTAAGTCCCCAGTTGGGGGTGGGCAAAAGGCAACCACACATAATCTTTCTCGCTCCTTCTTTTTCTTTCTCCCTTCCCCTCTCTCTAAAAATAAATACTATTTAAAAAAATAATGATAATAATAATAGCAACCTTCACTTGGTTTGTGAAGGGTCCAGCAGAAATTAAAAGTTGATTTTATAACAAGTAGTTTTTGACTTTTTTGTTGAGTTAAGCATTCATCACAAGTTTAAATCAGTATATTTGAAGTAATTTTTTTGTTTACTACAGTGAAGCCAACATTTCATTTTTGTTTATATCCAGATTCAGGTGTTATTAAATAAATGTTAATAGCTATATGTTTCCTTCTGTAGAATCACTTGATACTATACTCAAAATAGAGAAAATAAGGGACTGTCCATGGTGATTTTGGTTAAAAAATTACAAATGACTCTTTGGTATACTGTTGATGAAAATGTAGTTAATTTGCCTAGTCTTAAATACAGCATTTGCAAAGAGGAAAATAAGATGAGTATTACTGCCTTATTTAAACTTTTTTAGACCAATTTTTTTTTTGTAGTGATGAGAGAATGATTAATGGTATTTGTGTATTATTGTGTATTTAATTGTATGGTGATTAAAACTGAAGAGCAGGTGGCAACTTAGAGGTCCTTTATTCCCAAGGAAGCATAACCTCTTTGTGACAACCCCAAATTAGATTATTAGAATTTAGCCAATTTCTAGATTATTCATGTTGATGTGGAAGAAAGTTCACATGTGAGACTGAAAACTAGAACCTTTATATTCATTTATTTCCCAGACCTTTCCAGAGTTTTTAGAACACTAAGACTTTCTGATGTGAGAATTGCATGTTTTCTTGTTGGATGCACCTGTGGGAGGCTAAAAACTTAGGGGAACCCAGAGATTCACAAATCAATTTTTGGCTGAATGGGAATTGCATTTAGAAAATGAGGTATATCTTCTCATTTCACTGGCATGGTACAACTGAAAGTTAGTACTTGTATCCTGTGCTCTCTGCCCCTTTTTGATGGACTTGAGTTGCACATGTGGGGTACTGTTTTGGAGAAGTTTGCAGAGTTTTTTAAGTGTCAGCAGATTCTGAGTCTTGTTTTTGCGTGTGCTTATGTACAGAGAAGTCTATGTGTGATACGTGCATGCGCTGACATTGGTACCACAGTTCCATAAGCATTTGTTAGAGTGCTAGTGCGCTTATTTTTAGTAAGACTCATGGGATTGTGAGACTAGGGTGGTGACCGGCAGGCTGTGAGATTGTGGTATCTTTTATGATGCTCCACCCTACAATGGAGAATGAAGTCGCAGATCACGTGGGTGTAACAGAAGTAGATGCTAGTACTAACAGGATCAACCTGATTTCCTGCAAATTGTATTGTACTAATAAGAGCATAATCACCATATGTAGATGAATTTGTTGGAATGTTTAGCATTTTGTAGCTTTTTTTTTTTTTTGGAGGGGATGTGTGAATAGGGAATCTCACAATTTCAAGTATAGAAATATTTTCATGGCTCATTGGTTTTAAAGTAGAGGTTACAGTGTTTTTTTCCTATTTTGGATAGTGTAAATCATCCTTGATTATATAAATGTCTTGAAATTGGCTGAATGTGATGTAGAAATATGTTTATATACAGGTCTCTGTGAATAGAACAGCAAAGAAAAACTGACAGAGTTAAAGACAATTTGTTTTCCCAAAAGTTTCCTACCATTAAGTTGATATACTAAAGATATGTTATTCTATTTATCATTGAGTTTTTATTCAGGTTTCTAAAAAAACGAGTTAGTACTCAACATACAATGGACATTCAGTGAGTAACGCCAGTATTGCTTGTGTCTGTAATGTAGTTGGTCTAGTACAAGATATAAAGATAGAGTTTTGTTGATTTGAAGTCTAGTTTACAGCTCCCCTTCCCGCTTATGTGTTGGGGAGAAAGATTTATTTTCAAAGGGGATGCAAGTTAAAAATTTCTTAATAGTTGAATCTTACAGTCTTAAATCGAATTAAGTTTTCTTAGAAGCATTTGTTTGATCAAATTGAGGCAAAATGATGGATTTTTTTTTTTTTTTTAAGATTTTTAGTATTTCCAGAGAGAGAGAGGAAGGGAGAGAGACAGAGAGGGAGAGAAACATCAACGTATGGTTGCCATTCACCTGCCTCCAGCCAAGGATCTGGCTGGAGACCTGGCTTGCAACCTGGTTATGTGCCCTGGCTGGGGAATGGAACCAGCAACCTTTGGGTTTGCAGGTCGGCACCTTATCCATTGTGCTACCAGCCAGGAAAATGATGGATTTTTTAAAAAACGAATTCTGCCAGACCAGTTTTCCTTCTGCCTCCAGGGTACCCTGCCCAACGATGTGGCACTGACACAAATCCTTAGTGGGTTCTCTTGTTAACATAGTCTGGAGTGGTTAATTTCTTGATTATCCTTTCAAATCAATTTAACATAAAAAATGAACATTTCTGATAAAGGAATAACTTTTTTAATTTTCAAAATATTTGTTTTATTTTTAGTGTAACGTAGATTTTGTTACAGTTTTAGTGTCTATGAGAAAGTCTAAACATCTGATTAAAAGTTAAACTGAATTTCTTTTCTGAATAAACTTGAATAGGCTATGTTAAAAAGCATAGTTTAGTTATTGTACATTCTGAGTTTCTTTTTCTTTCTTTTTTTTTTTTTTTTTGAAGGTTTTATTTATTATCTTTAGAGAGGGGAAGAGAGAGGGAGAGAGACATCAACAAATGGTTCCGTTTCACCTGCCTCCAGCTATGGACCTGGCTGGAGAGCTGGCTGGAGACCTGGATTGCAACCTGGTTATGTGCCCTGGCTAAGAATTGAACCAGTGACCTTTGGGTTTGTAGGCTGGCACCTGATCCACTGAGCCACCAGCCAGGGCTAAGGAGTAACTTCTTTTTAGAAACTTCAATTTTAGGTTAATTTACAGGTTTAGGATTGGCTAGGCATGCTCTAAAGCCAGAGAGGTAGGTGGTGGGTACACAGACAAAAACAGTACTAACGTTGGTGCAGAGCAGTAACATTACTATTGCATTTTTGCATTACCATTAATTGTTATCATGGTGAAATCTTTGGTTTAGAAAGCTAAAAATAAATAGGTTGCTTTAATAGAAAGTATTAAAATAGGTTAATAATGATGTGATTGACATACAATATGCCTGTTGAATGTTTACTAGGTACTAAGTACTCTGCCACCTTCTTCACTTACAGTATCTCCTTTAATCATTACAACAGTTCTACGAAATAGCTAATACTATTATATTATCTCTGCTTTATGGATGAGGTAAATGAGATTCATAAGGTGAAGCAATTTGTTTAGTTTACCTGGCCAGGAAGTTGGCTCTGTTGGAATAAAACCCAAGCATTCTGATTCTAGAGCCCTTGCTCTTTGTATGTTGTAGAGAATGGATCCTCTTATCTTAAAACTGGGATTCCAGAGATAAGCTAAAATGCCTTTTGCTTTTAGGATAGTCTTTCATTGATAATTTAGCAGTGACTGTAAGACTTTACTTTTCAAATTAGTTTCAGGCTTGCCTGTTAGCCTTAAATACAGTATATGGGGAGGGGGGAATCTTCAATTATTTTAAGGTTTCAGGGAAAAACTTCTTAGGATGAACAGTGAAAATGAAAATATTAGGGTTTATGGCAGCATATAAAGAAAAATAAGTAATATAAGCTTTTTTTGTTGTTAATGTTCATTCAGAGCACTGGTTTTTATTGAAAAGTACTTATTGTTCATAAGTAAATACGGTGTATGTATGTATTTATATTTCCAGATAACACTGGAATGTGTGATTCTCCAAATTAGCCATTATTAAGGATTATTATTTCTTTCCATCTCTTCTGGTAGGTTGTATAGTGTTTTAAGAGTTCTTTCTATTCCTTTTTTTAATAATTGATAACAAACTTCATGAAAGTTGTTTTTTTAAATTTCCTATGAGACTTTTGTTAGGTATGAACTTTGAGCCTTTAGAGGCCTATTTATTTACTTCTTTAAAAGAATAATAGCTGTGCATCAGTGTTAGAATTAGAATTGGGTTATTTGGATTATCACCTCTTGGGAATCAGGATATAAACCAAAAAGGTTCCTCAGTAGCAGAAATCTCTAAATCGTGCATAGGTTTTGCACATAGATTGGTTTTTATGCTTTTATTTAAAGTTCTTTAAAAAACGTTTTAAAGTTGATTTTAGAGAGAAAGGAAGGGGGAAAGAGACAGAAACATTGATTTTGTTGTTCATTTGTCACACATTCATTGGTTAATTCTTGCATGTGCCCTTAATGGGGATCAAATCCACAACCTTGGTGCATCAGAACGACATTCTAATCAGCTGGCCAAGGCCTATTTAAACCTCTTTATTATTGTTTAACACGTACTTCTAATATAATAAGTTGCCTGGTTTTCTAAATTGCAAATTAGAAGTGGATAATTGGGTATTGATGTTAAGTATTACAACTGCTGAAGGGAGTAGATAGACAATTCAGGAAAGTAAGCATGTTGGAATTATTTAAATGTATGTAGGTTCACACAATTCCTGGGGAAATCACTCTGATAATTCTTCAAAATGTTGACCTAGAGAAGACTAATGTATACAACTTCACTCTCTTAAAGGGCAGGAGTCAGGAAAATCTCTTCTGGATACCTGGGGTTCTGTAATAACTTCTCATTACATCAATCATTCTCTAAATTTGGTGGTCACTGAAGTGATGAGGAAGAAAACTGGGTCATCTCATTTCTGTCTGGTTGACCAACTCTAGTTGAATTTCAGTGATATGGATAAAGGTATTAAAGTCTTTAGTGTGCTATCCCAAAATATTTTCTCTTAACAATTTCTTTCATTGTCCATTATGTTTATTACTGAAACACAGCATTTTATCTGATTTAAGGTTTATTGTCTTACTTTTTTCTTCTGTGGCATATATGGAGCTGCTCTTTGGATTTGGAGTTATTTGAGCTTTTATGAATTATGATTAGCTATTAGAGGGTAACTTTACCAAATACACGTATGGTCTATATAGTGAGAATTGAAAAGGTGGGTATCTTAAATGTAGGTCAGTCGTGACAAAAGTGCTTTTTTCCCTTTTGGAGGTCTAAGAAATTCTTAGGGATTTAATTGGCTAATTTAACTAAAAAGGTTTTCTTTTCAATTTCTTTCTAAAGAAGGTTAACTTATGAGGTCTGTCCCTAAAGTATGGAGCCAATGTCAATATAATTAAAAGTGTGGGACAGATACTTTTGGGACAGACATTGTATTTTTTAAAAAGGTGTCTCCCTCTATTTATTCTCTAAAAGCAATTCATTCATTTAAATTGATTAACCACTTTCTTCATGACTTGTGTTGAAGTTATTGAGCTGAGTCAAATTACTGCTCTTAGACTATTGTGTTGATAGAGGCAGCACCTGAATGTTTGGAGGTACTAAAGTTATGCCTGTCATCAGACTTGATTATATTACACTTAATTTGCTGTTCTGTTGGCATTTCAGAGCTTTAACACTATACGCATTATTTCAACTCTAAAAGAAAGGGGGCTCTTTGAGATGGCAGGGTTTCGATTTTATTATATAATTGTATGTATATATGCATCAATATATATTTACATATTACACATAATAGTAATCACCAAACATTAATTGGATGCTTTATGATAAAGCTACATGCTTATTTATGTACAAGGTCTGTCCAGAGAAAGTCCAGCTATTGTTAACATAATGAGAAGGATTTGCGTGATATCATTGTAACCTGGCAGCCAAGGAGAGGGGACTGGAATGCAATTGTGTGAACAAGGCAACTTCACTGTACTAGTCATTGGGGGTGGTAGAGCCATTAAGTGTACTATGTGGCCATGGCATTCAAAATGACTGAGCAAGTAGAGCATCAAATCTACATCAGATTTTGTGTTAAGCTTGAACATTTCCTCTGTGAAAACTATTTGGATGATTCAGAGGTTGCAGCTATGGGCAGCTGGTGATAGGCAACTTCATCACGACAATGCACCTGCTCATGCATCATGTCTCATGCAGAGTTTTTTGGTGAAATATAAAATCACCCAGGTGACCCAACCCCACTACAACCCAGATTTGGGGCCCTGCAACTTTTGGCTTTCCCTATAACTAAAATCTTTGAAAGGGAAGAGATTTCAGATGGTCGATGAAATTCAGGAAAATATGAGGCAGTTGATGGTGATTGGGAGAACCGTGTGAGGTTCCCAGCTGCCTGCTTGGAAGGGGA
Organism: Noctilio leporinus; assembly: GCA_004026585.1. Lineage (NCBI taxonomy): Eukaryota > Metazoa > Chordata > Mammalia > Chiroptera > Noctilionidae > Noctilio > Noctilio leporinus. Next base: position 36,110 of record PVIW01009061.1, on the reverse strand, counting down.
CTGAGGCATCATTGTCCTGTGTTACATGTTTCTCATGTTATGTGGCTGGATACCTTCTGGACAGATCTCATTTTTGCTATAAGGAATAGAATTTACTCACACTATTCAAAGTTTTAAAAGTTGGTCAGTAATGCCTTTTGTCTGCTCCTTCTCTGTGACTACCAGTTCTCTTTCCTGGAGACAGCCAGCCTTCCAGGTTCTCATGTATCCTTCTCTGGATAATCTGAATGTTTACGGGTTCCTTCTAATCTGGAATTATATTTTGTTCATAATACCTAAATTGACACTTACTATAGAATAAGAATGTTAGATTTAAAGTAATATTTAAATCAATTGCTCTGTAAAATTGCTGTTTCTTAATCACTAAATTAGAATGTTTTAGGTTATTAAATCCTTATTTTTCTGAATGCATTAGATAGGGAGTAAGAACAAAGTTGAGAGGATCCTTTTCATGGCAATAAGAGGTAAACTACTAATAATCATAACTGATGAACACTTAATTAGCACATTTAAAATATTTATGTGTATTTGAAAAATGATCTGTAGTGTCAAGTAGATATTATTTGTGTTTTTGCCGGAAATAGTTGTTTTATTTTATGGTAAAGAAAAAAGACAAAGGATTATTTATTATTTCTTTAACTTTCCATTTTTCTGACATCTTAAATGAAAAAAACTGTTCTCCTTAGAGATCAGAGGCACAGAGTGCATCCGTGTCAATGAAGCCTGTGCCTTTTACCTTTTTAAGAGCATGCAGTTTCATTCTGCTCATAAACCAAGCATAAGCACTCCTTAGATATTTAAAAAAAATTTGTTTTTATAAAGTAATATATTCATATTAGTTAAAGAAATCAAATAGTGCACAGAATCTCATTATGGAAGCTAGTTGTCTGTCCCCCAGTTATTTGTCAAGAACTATTTCCTCCAGTAGTTTTTGTCATATTTTTAATTTTGTATACTATTTGCCTATGTCTTAAAATTATTTTAAGATATTTATTGTGTTCTCATTATGGTAGATACTGTTTATTGTCATTCTCATTTTCCTTTCGCCCTCATGCTAATTATACCACTATTTTTAGTTATTTTTACGTAAATTATAATTTAAATGATTAGTACTCAGTGTCTAGATAATAAGCATTATTCTTAGTACAGGCAAGCAGTATTCAAAAATCACATTTTCCTTTGGAAACAACTTTATTAAAAAATACAAAAAAAAAACAAACCAACCCCAAAACAAAACAAACCTAGCTTTATTGAGATATAATTTATATACCTTAAAATACATCCATTAAAGTTGTGGAATTTGGTGGATTTTAATATATTCAGAGTTGCTCAACCATTATAACAATTTCAGAACATTCTTAAAACCCCTAAAAGAAACCCAGTACCCATTAGCAGTCATTCATCATATTCCCCTTCCTTCTAGTTCTAGGCACATTGATCTACTCTCCATCTCTGTGGATTTCCCTATTTTAACTAGACATTTTGTACAAGTGAAATCATAGAATATGTGACCTTTTGTGACTGGCTTTTACTCCCTATAATGTTTTCATTCATGGTATAGCATTTATTAATGCTTTATTTCTATTCATTGCTGAATAATATTTCATGGTATGGAAATGCCACCATTTGTTTATTCATTCATCAGTTTAACATTTGGTTTGCTGTCTCCTTTTGGCTAGTATGAATAATGAACATTTGTGAACAGGTTTTTGTATGCAGATTTTCAGATCTTTTGATATATGCCTAGTGAAATTGCTAGGTTGTATGGTAAGTCTGTTTAATATTTTAAGGAACTATGAAACTATGTCCAAAATTACAATCACTCATAACTTTAATTTTTTTTACTCAAATTTTATCAGGCATCCTCTAGGTTTTGCCCTACCATCTGTTGTTTTCCTGGAATGTCATTTTTCCTAGAGTCCTCGTCCTACTGCTGGGATCCGGCCTGGTTGTTTTCCAGGTCTCGCTGTACAGCTGTCATACTCAGCTCTTTCATTGCTCTTTAGTGCCCACTCTCCTATTTCCTAGATCTCATGTCTTTGTGTCATTGCGTAGTTCTTATCTAGTAAAATCTCATGATACCCGCCAGTAGTGCCCAGAGTATTAATTGCTTGGGTAAATGTGTCTGGAAAAGTTTGTTGATTTTTTTCTACATTTGCTCTAAGAAGCTGACAAGCTCTTTTGGTGGGAATCTCGCTCACCTTTTTAGTATCTAGACACTGAGGTATAGATGTTTGAGATGTTACTTTTTATCACTATGATCAAGTACGTTGCCAACATAAAGCAACAATGTGAAGCAAGTACAGGAATATCAACAACATTAATATTAAGCAACTGTTTAAATCTGATTTATTCATTAGAAATATAATGCAAGCCACAAATGTGAGTCACATATGTAATTTAAAATTTTCTAGGATCCACATTAAAAAAGAGTAAAAAGATACAAATGAATTTAATTTTAATAGTATATTTAACCTTGTGCATTCAAAATTTATTTCAACATGCAGTCATGTTCAAATTTATTGAGATATTTTACTTTTTTTAAAAAATTGCTACTAAAACTTTATAACCTAGTGGGTATTTTACACTTATAGCTCATCTTAATTTGGAGTGGCCGCATTTTAAATACTCAAGTAGCCACATGTTTTTGGTTATTTTATCAGTGCAAGTATAGAATATTGTCTGGGAATTATGTTACTGTGTCATATTGTCAATTTGTCTAATCATACAGTCTGTTTTCAAGTTAATGTGGTTTAAAAACACTTAACCGATTTGTCTCATTGCTTTGTTTTGAGTCATGTCTTTGGTTTATTTTGAATTTTTATACCACATTAAAAGAGGATGAGACATTTATGTTTTTTAGGAAGGTGCTTGCTGTAAGAGGTAATGATTTTTTGTACATTTTATTGAATGTAAGAAAACTGTTAAAATGTATATTGAATTTCTTATTGGTGTGCTTGTGAGATGTTGTCGTTGTCATCATTGTCTTGGTCCTGATGGGATTTTTTCAGTTTATTCTTTGTCATATGTCTCTCCTCTTGCTATTTCAAAGACATACCCAGCTTTCAGAGTCTCATGCAACATCAGCCACTTGTCTTCCGTGCCTTAACCCAAGGCATGAAATTCCCTTGCAGGTAACTTACAGCATCCTCTCTTCTCCTACTTCTAGCTTGCCATGAATTCTAGTTTAATGTGTCTCCCTCTAGGGGAATGTAAATTCCAATGTAGCTTTATATTTTTTGCAATGTGTCATCCTTGTACTTTTTCAGTGTGGAACACAGTGCTTTCTATATTAGGTCATTTAGCACAAATTTGAGTTGGATGCACTTTGCCATGATAATTAAATGAATATATGAATACTAAACATGATGTTTACATGGTACAGAGTTGCTAGGTCACCAAACTATCACTGATGTTTCTAGGAACATTTAAGGTTTTTTTTTATTATTATATTTTTTTAAATTTAAGATTTTATTTCATTATTTCTAGAAAGAGGGGAAGGGAGAGAGGCAGAGAGGGAGAGGGACATCAATGTATGGTTGCCTTTCACCTGCCTCCAGCCACAGATCTGACTGGAGACCTGGTTTGCAACCTTGTTATGTGCCCTGGCTGGGGAATCGAACCTGTGACCTTGGGGTTCGCAGGCCAGCGCCTTACCCACTGTGCTACCAGCCAGGGCACATTTAAGTTTTGATATAAGAAATTATAAAGGAAAAGGAAAGCGGTACAAAAATGCAGACATTTACTATACTCGTATATTATGTGCTTAGTGCTGAGTAGTTCTGAACTCTTTGGTATAGCTGAACAAATAAAAGAACTTAGGTGCTAGGTTGCACTAGTACCTTTGAAACATTTAACCTCTCCAGCTATTAATACACCCCCAAGCCTTCCAGGATTTTATTTGGAGAGTACAGAAGAGAGATTTAGAACAATGAAATCTGACAAATCAATTTCATTATTTTCACCAAGTAGCTTATCTTGCAAGAGATACTTAAACTGATAATATTTCAATATGAATAGTCGCAGTCACATCACCATGAATGTACTTAGACTTTAATTGTATTGTGGGGATTCATAACAACTTTTAAGATTTACAGGACCTCTTTTTGTGCCTCTAAGATAATATTTATTGATGTACAAGTGCATATAAGTATATAAATTGGAGTTTTTTCAGAGAAAGAAATAGTAATGAACAGATCTTACTAAATAATCCATCCTCTTAAACAGCAATTTTAAGTTTGCTGTTTTAATTTGGTTTTGAGAAATCAAGTTGTCAGGATCTAATAATTTGGTTTCTATTGATAAATATGGTAATTGCCTCTGAGTACAATTGTGAGATGTTTGGCTGGTTGAGGGCATGCTTCTTAGGCATAGAAGATACTTGTTTCCTATGTAGGTTGCAAATGCTTGCTCTGCCCTTCTTGAAATCCAAGAGGAATTACTAAAAAGCAAAGCATAGTTCTATTCAAGTTTAATTGAACCTCAGTGATAACCTTTACTGAGAGACTTCTGAGACCTTAATGTATATATGTAATTACTTCCTATCAGTTTCTGGAAAATTAAAGAATAACTGCATTTTCAAAGGATAGAGGAAATGTTGTAGTATTGTATTTCTCCTATAGTGGAGAATGACTACTTTGTAAGAAACAAAGGGTGTGTGTGTCATGATTTCTAATATAGGAGCAGGTGGCGAATTTCTAGAGTCCTTGAAAAACACAGGTTTGAACTGTGTGGGCCCATTTATACGTGGATTTTTTTTCCTAGTAAATATATAGTCAGTGCTTCATATCTCTGGTTTTCATTCCATGATGCAACTAACCATGGATTGCAAACAGGATTTTTGATCTGCATCTGGGAATCTGTGTCTACAGAGAGTTGAGTGTATATGCATTGTTCAATACCATTTTTTATAAGAGCCTTGAGCACCAGTGTCTTTTGTTATCCACAGGGGGTCCCGGAACTAATCCCCCTTCAATACTGATGCAACTGTAGTTAAGTTTTGGGGAGTCAGAACTGTAGGCAGGTTTTCTACAGCACAGGTGTTGGCACCCTTAACCCCTTGTTGTCAGTATAAATTGTACAGCTTGTCAGCCATTGGTACATATTTAAAAGTAAGATATTGTTTAAAATTGTGGCTTTATTTTATGTCTCAGTTTTTAAAAAGACAAAAAACATTTTTTTGTTCTCACATATATGTGGTCTGTCTGGAAAAAGTCTAGCCATTGTTAATATAATGAGAATGGTTTGCTCAACATCAGTGTAACCTGGTGTGGACTGAAATTTTCAAGTGTGAACATTGACAACTTCACTGTACTAGTCAGTGGGGATGGCAGAACCATTGAGTGAACATGTGTACTGTGTGGCCATGGCATTCAAAATGACTGAGTAGAGCAACAAATCTGCATCGAATTTTGCATTAAGCTTGAACACTCCTCAACGAAAACTATTTGGATGATTCAGAGGCTGTAGCTATGGGCAACTGGTGATGGACACACTTGCTCATGCATCATGTCTCATGCAGGGTTTTTTGATAAAACATAAAGTTTTACCAGCCCCCTTCCTCTCCCCACCATACAGCCCAGATTTGGTGCTTTGCGATTCTGGCTTTTCCCAAAACTAAAGTCACCTTTGAAAGGGAAGAGATTTCAGACTGTTGATGAGATTCAGGAAAATACGACAGGGCATTTGATGGCATTTGGGAAACCGTGTGAGGTCCCAACGCGCCTACTTTGAAGGGGACTGAGGCGTCATTGTCCTATGCACAATGTTTCTTGTATCTTCTTCAATAAATGTTTCTATATTTCATGTTAACACGGCTAGATATCTATGGGCAAACCTGTACCTGAGAAATCTGAAACCCTGTGTACTTTCCTCAAGTTTATGGAAGAAGTTAAAAGTGTTATTTTAGATCTTAGGAGAAAGGGTTGCGGAAGAAGTTAATTAGGAAAAGGTTTGTGGTTCTGATAGGTATATCCAGGTAATTTCACCTAGAGCTCTTATTCTTAACTGCTTTGCTGTTTTAAGGAGAATGTGAATGATTGTACAAAAATGGAGCCTTGCTACCTCTGGTAACTTGAAGGTACTAATTTTGACTCTGGTTATCTCCACATCATAGCTTGATTCAAGGTATGTGTTAGACTTCATCAGTTGCCATCTTTATTGTTAACTGTGGTTTCTTGTCAGTATTTTTCGTTGTTACTTTATATTATTCTTAGACATGAAGATCCTCTTTATTTGGTTGGTACTTTGAAAATGTTGAATTTTGAAAAATCAGAAATTTAAAAGTTTGGATCCTAAGTATAGAGATCAACCTTAAAAAAAAAAAAAAGATTTTATTCATTATTTTTAGAGAAATGGGCAGGGAGGGAGGAAGAAAGGGAGAAAAGCATTAATGTATGGTGGCCTTTCTTCTGCCTCCAGCTAAGGACCTGGCTGGAGGCCTGACTTGCAGCCTGGTTATGTGCCCTGGCTGGGAATCGAACCAGTGACCTTTGGGTTCGCAAGCTGGTGCCTATCCACTGAGCCCCCAGCCAGGGCTTAGATATCAACTTTTAATACATCAATCATAATTATGTTTTTTATTTTAAGAAGTATTTTTGTAATTTTTGAGAGTAGTTTATTAGTTTGAAAGATTGAGTTATAGTTATCATGATTTGTGGAAATTTTCTATTTTCACTGAGGAACTTTTCGTTCATGAATGCTTTAAGTGTTAGATTTTGTGTAAAATTCTGTGATAATACAAAATTCACATACAGTATAATTAGCTCCTATCCTCTACCCTGATTTATTTGAAGATGAAGCAAGGTACACATTTTATTTGTAATAAGTAATTGGTTTGTTTGATGCAGTTCTAGTAAATGAAAACTGAAACATGAACTTATCCTTCCCAATTTCCTCTACTCTGTAACTGGAAAAATGCTGCTTTGTGTTAACTTTGCAATAACGAGCCCTGTTCTTTATGCAGTTGAATTTTTCAAACTGCATTTAAAAGAGTACGTCTGAATTTTATTATTTTATTTTTTAGAAGATTTTATTATTTCCAGAGAGAGAAGAAGGGAGAGAGGCAGAGAGGGAGGGAAACATCAATATATGGTTACCTTTCACCTGCCTCCAGCCACAGATCTGGCTGGAGACCTGGCTTGCAACCTGGTTATGTGCCCTGGCAGGGAATTGAACCAGTGACCTTTGGGTTAGCAGGCCAGCACCTTATCCACTGTGCCACCAGTCAGGGCTCCTGAATTTTAATGTAGAATATTTGATAAATGGAATACTCATATATCTAGGAGGCACATTGATTTGCCAGCTCAACTGTACAGAATGAAAACAAACGAGAGAGTGGATAAAATTGAACACTGAAGAGCCAAAAGAGCTGTTGTAGAATCTAAAACAAAGCAGTTTTGTTTTTTTTTTTTTGTTTTTTTTTAAATCTATGTAAAAGTCCTTTGCTGAGTGTTTCCTAAACAGTGTTATGCTGTAGTAAATATTCCATGACCAATGAAGTTTAGGGAATACTGCTTATAGGATCTTTTGAAGGATTGCTGTTCATTGGATCATGTTTTGGAAGCTTTTGCCCTGTGTTGCTTTTATTTTAGAATAGAAGGGAAGGGAGCCAGCATTTATAGAGTATTATTCCACAGGGCCTAAGTGATAATGGAAACCTGAGGCTCTTCTGGAGGATAAAAGACACAAAACTAGTAACAGGGCAGAACTGGTATGGATTCCCTAACTTCTCTGATTCTTAAATCTTTGCTCTTTTGACCTTACTGTGTTACTATGTAATTTTAATAAACTGCCAATTTGAGTTTTACTTGTTAGAAATTATAATTGAGCAGTAATACTGGTTAAGAGACTAAGCTGTCCTATTTAGGAAAAAAGGAAAGGATAATTTGACTGACTGACACATGTTCTTTATCCATTGCTTTGCATAGATGAACTCCATTTTCTAGAAAGGAATGTTTCAGGAAATACTCTATAAATAAAAGGGCTTTTTGAGTGAGATCTGATATATATTTAGGTGTATATGGCTTTAGGTTTATTTTTGACATTAATAAAGCCAGAGCCAGTCTCTTTGATGAGGTAAAGTGAGCTTAGACAGGTTATCGACTTTTTATAGCTTCAGATTCATTATCTGAAAGTGGTGCTAATAATACTTAACCTTTCCGGGTGATTGTAAAGCTTAAAGGAGGTAATTACACTTCTAAGGTGCTTGACATAGTTATCTGGCACATAATTTTAGCTGCCATTATTATTATTATTACTTTTTAATTTTTTTTTAGAGAGCGGAGAAGGAGGGAGAAAGATAGGGAGAGAAACATTGATGTGAGAGAAAAGCAATTACTTGCCTCTTGTACATGCCCCTTATTGGGACCAAACCTGCAACCCAAACACGGGCCCTGACCAGGGATCAGGTTGGCAATGTTTTGCTTTGTGGGATGATGCCCAACTAAGCTACACAGGCCAGGGCTATTATTAGTAGTAGTAATAAAAAAAATAAAGGCTTCAGTGTAGGTTGTTTGTGTATGTGTGTGTGTGTGTGCGCATATGTTTAATGGGCCTGTGTAGGGTGGTGAGAAGAGCTTCAATATTTTTTCAGAACTTTATTTGAGAAAAAAATGATCACCATATTCCATAAAAAACTGAGGTAAAATTGATGTGTAATGTTATACTAATTTCAGGTATACAACATAATAATTTGTATTATGCTTCAATGTTAAACATTGCTACCATACAAAGTTATAATTTTTTTCTTATGATGAGAAATTTTAAGATTTACTGTCTTGACAATTTTCAGATATGCAATACAATACTATTGATGATAACTGCCATGCTGTATATTCCATCTCCATGACTTATTTTATTTGTATCTTGAAGTTTGTACTTCTTGACCCTCTTCACCCATTTTGTCCACTTCCCTTCACCTGGCAACCCTCAGTCTGTTCTATAGTTATCTGTGAGTTTAGTTTTGTCTGTTTGTGATGTATTTTTAGATTCCACATTTAAGTGAAATCATATGATACTTGTTTTTTCCGTATTCGACTTAGCATAATACCCTTGGGATCCATCCATGTTGTCACAAATGGCAAGACTAAACTTTTCTATGTTTGAATAACATTCTGTCGTAAATATATATACACCACACTTTCTTTATTCATTCATTTATTCATGGACACTTCGGCTGTTTTCTATATATTGGCTATTGTAAGTAATGCTGCAGTCAACATAGGGGTACATACACCTTTCTGAACTAGTGTTTTCATTTTCTTTGGGAAAATACTCAAAAGTGGAATTGCTGAATCATATGCTAGTTCTAGTTTTAATATTTTGAGGAAACTTCACACTGTTTTTCATACCAACTGCACCAGTGTACATTCCCACCAACAATGCATGAAAGTTCCCTTTTCTTCACACTTTCTCCAATACTTGTAAATTTGTCTTTTTGATAATAGCTGTTCTGACAAGTATGAGGTGATATCTCATTGTCATATTTGATTTGTAATACATATCAGGATTGGCCATCTATCTTTGGAAAATGTCTGTTTAGATCCTCTTTCCATTTTTAAATCTTTTTTAGTTTAGTTTTTTTTTTTTTTTTTTTGCTAAGGAGTTTGAGTTCTTTATATTTTGAAAATTAACCCTTTATTGGGTATATGATTTGCAAATATTTTATCCCATTCAGTAGGTTGCCTTTTCATTTTGTTGATGATTTTCTTTGCTGGACAGAAGCTTTTTAGTTTTATGTAGTCTCACTGTTTATTTGTCCTTTTATTGCTTTTGCTTTTGGAGTCAGATTCAAAAATTCATTACCAGGCCCTATGTAATGGGACTTACTGCCTGTGTTTTCTTCCAGGGTTTTTATGGTTTCAGGTTTCTCATTCCCTAGATTTTTTTTTTTTTTTTTTTTAAGTCATGGGAATTCATCCTGAATATATTTTATAGGGAATTGAGAAAGTTAAACTTCCCATTAGGGATCTGGCATTTTTTCATTGAATACTAGTTATAATCATCAGAGGTTGGCCAAGTACCATAAAGTTTTTGTTTGTTTTTAATGTGAGTAGTGTGTTTTAAGTAGATCCAATATGTTTGTTGTCATTCTTTTTATACTGAATAGTTTTCTTCTGAAAACTATTTTCAGGCTAGTTTGTTTGTGGTGGCATTTTGGATTATTAAATGTCTTAACTGTGATGTGCACAGAAGATATCTGGAATGTGAAGACCTTTTCTCCCCAACTTGGATTTCTACAGTTTTATTCAGAAGAGTTAAACGATCTGAGGTACCCTCTGAAAATTTGGAGAATTGCTGAGAACCATTTAAAACAACTATTAACAACTATGGCTGTTAACTGAATTGAATTATTCAGAACACTATTTTTTCTACTTCAATTGTTATTCCTCTTTCTCATTTTGAGGAAGTGGGAGAGAAGAGCTTTATTCTTTTCTGAAAGTTTCCTTCTCCCTTCTTAACTTTAATTTGCTATTTTGAAATAGCTAAATTCTTTGGGGAATCTGACCTTAGGTGAGGGAAGGGAAGAATATGTTACAGGTTCCTTATTTCTACTTTTCTGCTTCTCTTCTCTTTCTCCTTCCTTAGCTCATTATGGGTACTGACTTTGCTTCTAGTAGAATGGGATAAATAATAATGATAATTTTTAAAAGTATATTGTGTTGATCATTGTTATGTAATTTCTTCCCTTTGCCCCTTCTGCCTGGTACCCCTTTCCCTCCAGCAATACCCCCCCCCCCGCCCCCACACACCTTAGTTCATGTTCATGGCCCATTCATGTAAGTTCTTTGGGTTTACCCTTTCCAATACCGTTCTTAACATCCCCATCTTACTTTGTTTCTAACAAAGTAATAATAAGTAATTATACTTATTGATCCCTGCACCATTTCTCGCTTTCTCTCCCTTCTCCTTCCCAGCAGATAACCCTCCAAATTACCCCATACCTGTGATTCTGTTTCTGTTCTGGTTGTTCACTTAGTTTGTTTTTACTTTTTAGATTCAGTTGTAATTTTACTGTTCATAATTCTGACCTTCTTTTTCTTAAATTAGTCCCTTTAACATTTCATATAATAAGGGCTTGGTGATGCTGAACTCCTTTAGCTTTATTTTGTCTGGGAAGCATGTTTTCTGCCTTTCCATTCTGAATGATAGCTTTGCTGGATAGAGTAATCTTGGTTATAGGTCCTTGCTTTCATCACTTTGAATACTTTGTCAGCCCATTCTCATCTTCAAAGGTTTTTTTGAGAAATCGGCTGATAGTTTTATTGGAACCCCTTTGTAGGTAACTCTTTTCTTTTTTCTTGCTGCTGTACACATAAAACTTATGTGTACAGGGTTTTGTTTAAAAAGATTCCCTCTTTGTCTTTAAGTTCTGGCATTTTAATTTTGATGAGTCTTGGTGTGGTTCTCTTTGGGTCTAGCTTGTTTGGGATTCCCTGTGCTTCCAGGATTTGTATGTCTCTTTCATTTGCCAAGTTAGGGCATTTTTCTTTCATTACTGTTTCAAATAAATTTTAAGTTTCTTGCTCTTCTTCTGGCATCTTTATGATTTGGATGTTAATAGGTTTAAAGTTGTCCAAGATGTGTCTCATTTTTCTTAATTCTCGTTTCTTCTTTCCAAATGGTTCTTTCTTTTGTTCCAAATTGTTGATTTGAATCCTGGCTTCCTTCCCATCACTGTTTGTTCCCTGAACGTTTTGCTTTATTTCATTTTGTGTAACCTCCACTTCTTTATTTTGTGGCTATACTCAATCATTTCTCTGGGCATCCTGATCACCAGTGTTTTGCTCTCTGCATCTGATAGGTTGGCTAGCTCACTTTCATTTAGTTCTTTTATGGGGTTTTATTCTATTATTTAATTTCATTTGGGTCATGTTCCTTTGCTGCCTCAATTTGGCAGCCTCCCTGTGTTTTGTTTCTGTATATTGGGTGGGGCAGCTTTGACTCTGTGTCTCAGTAGTGTGACCTAATGTAGTAGGTATCCTGTAGGGTCCAGTGGCACAGCCTCCCCTATCACTCAAGCTGGGTACTCCAGATATACCCTTCCTATAGGCTGAGTACACTCTCCTCTTGTAGTTGAGCCTCAATTGCTGTTGACATGTCAATAGGAGGGATTTACCCAGGCAAGACAGCTGCAATTACTGGTTGTGGTAATTGACCACCAACCTCCACCCTCCATGGAGGATCAGCCGAACAAGCGATCTCCTGACGAGAGAGAGAGAGAGAGAGAGAGAGAGAGAGAGAGAGAGAGAGAGAGAAGGGGGAGAAGAGAAGGGGGAGAAGAGAAGGAAGGAGAGAAAAAAATTTTAATTGTACTAAATATACATAACATAAAATTTGACCATTTAAACTATTTTAAGGTGTATAATTCAATGGCATAAAGTAGTACAGTTTTATATATCTATCATCACTATGTAGTTTCAGAACTTTACCATACCCCAAAAGAAAACTGCATTCATTCATTAAGCAGCTACACCACATTTCTCCCTTCTCTCTGACCTGGGCACTAGTCTGCTTTCTGACTCTATGGATCTGCTTGTTGTAGACAGTTCATATAAACACTCGTAGAATCATGTAATATGTGAGTTTTTGTGCCTGGCTTCTTTTCACTTAACATAATGTTTTCATGGTGCATCCATGTTGTAGCATGTATCAGTACTTAATTGCTTTTTAGGCTGAATAATATTCTATTGTATGAATATACCCCATTTTGTTTATTCAGTTTATGGGTAGTTTCCAATGTTGGGCTGTTTCAAATAGCATTGCTTAAAATTTATGTGTACAGGGTTTTGTTTAAAGCTTACTAGTTTTCTTGGGCAGGAATGGAATAGATGGGTCATGGTAATTCTGTGTTTAATTACTGAGGAACTGAAACAGTTTTCCACAGTGGTTGCACCATTTTACACCTCCATGTGCAGTTTATTAGGGTTCCAGTTTTTCCATGTTTTCTCCACTTGTTTTTTCCACTTTTTGATAATGGATATCCTAGTTGGTGTGCTAATGGACATCGTGATTTTTAATAAAAAAATAATGGATATCCTAGTCCTCGTTGGGCACCATAGTTCGATATACATTATGATTTTGATTGGCATTTCCTTAACAACTAAAGATATTGAGCATCTTTTTTTTTTACATCAATGTATGGTTGCCTTTCACCTGCCTCCAGTTAGGGACCTAGCTGGAGACCTGGCTGACAACCCCGCTATGTGCCCTGGCTGGGAATCAAACCAGCAACCCCTGGGTTTGCAGGCTGCTTGCTGCCTATCCACTGGCCAGGGCCAGATATTGAGCATTTTTTTTATGGACTTGTTGGCTATATGTGTATCTTTGGAGAAATGTGTAATCAAGTCTTTTGCTCATTTTAAAATTGGATTGTCTTTTTGTTGAGTTTTAAAGATGCTTTATATATTCTGTGTACATACCCTTATCAGATACATGAAATGAAAATACATTGTCCCATTCTATGGATTGTTATTTTATTCATTTGCTAGTGTTCTTTGATGCACAGAAGTTTTAAATTTTGATTAAGTTGAATACCTTTTTCTTTTTTCCTTCTTGTGTTGTTGGTGTTTTATCTGAAGAAGTATTTCCAAATCCACGGTCATGAAGATTTATCCATATGTTTTCTTCTAAGGATTTTATTTATTTATTTTTTAAATAAAGATTTTATTTATTTTTAGAGGTGGAGAAAGAGAGGGAGAGGGAGAGAGAAACATCGATCTGTGAGAGATGCATCAATCACACACCCCAGACTGGGGTCCTAGTCTGAAATCCAGGCTTGACCCTTCCATTCGCAGGCTGGCGCTCAGTCCATTGAGACACACCAGCTAGTGCAGGATATTATAGTCTTTATTTTTCATATTTAGGTCCCTGATTCATTTTGAGTTAATTCTTTATTATGATGTAAAGTAAATAAGGGTCCAACTTGTCCATGTTCCATGTTCCATTTGTTGAAGACCTTATTGAATGGTCTTGGCACCCTTGTTGATCGTCAGTTAACCATAGATGCATGGGTTTATTTGTGGACACTCAGCTCTATTCCATTGATCTATATTTTTGTCTTTACACCAGGAGTTCACTTTCTTGATTACTGTAGCTTTGTAGTAAGTTTTGAGTTGGGAGCTTTTAAGTCCTCCAATTTAGTTCTTTTTAATTATATGTCGTTGCTATTATTTTAGGATCCTTGGTAATGTCATACAAATTTTAGGATCTGTTTTCCATTTCTGCAAAAAAGGACTTCGGGATTTTGATAGGGTTTGTTTGGAATCTCTATACATTGTTTTGGTTAGTAGTCACACCTTAACAATATTAAGTCTTCTTATCCACTAACATTTAATGTCTTTCTGTTTTTTTAAGTCTTTAATTTCTTTCAGTAATATTTTATAGTTTTCAGGTATTTATCTCCTTGGTTTAATTTTTGCCTAATTGATACTTTATGCTATTGTAAATTGAAATATTTTAATGGTATCGTATACTGAATTATTTCTTAATATTCTTTTCAGATTTTTTACTGGTAGTGTATGAAAATGCACAACTGATTTTTGTGTTGACCTCATATTCTATAACTGCTGAATTTATTGTGCATGTATTTAATGAGAAGAAACACAATGAGTTCATACTAATATTTCCAAATCTGATTTTAAGATTAGAGGTTTGGGATTTTCCCTGTAACTTTTGAAGCTTTATAGTTATAACTCTTTTATGCTGAAAATCTTGAGAGTAAGAATTACTTGCTTTATTATTTACATATTTACCCATATGCATATTGGTATTGTTATTTTTAAATTATTGTAGAAAATGGTTGTCAAAAACAATTTAAGAATTCTTTCAGTTTTTAAATTCTAGGGATTTACAGTTTAATTACTGCCTTAAAATCATTTGAAAATAATTTCTCTGATGTTAAGCCATTCATTTGATGGTTTAAGTGTTCATTTTGCTGTCAGTTTTTGACAATAACCTATTTAATTTTGTTTTATAATTATGTAAAATATTTACATGGTTCAAAACTAAAATTACAATGTGAGGTATAATTACAAAAGTGTACCTTTTATCACTTTCATAGATAACTAATTTTATTATTTTTAATTATTTAAAAAATGTGTACATATATTTTTCTCTCCTTTGCAGGTAAAACTTAAACTGTGTTGTGTAAAATATGCTGGCAATTTCCCATAGTATATGGAGCTTACTGCTTTTTATATCTGCATAGCACTGATTTTTGTTTATTCAAGCAGTTCCGTATTGATGGACATTAAGGTGTCATAACATGGGGAAATTTTGATGTACCCAAATGCCTGGTTGTTCTTCTTGCCTGGAAACTTGAAAGTATTTTATTATTCTACCCCAGATAAACAGTGTAGAAGCATACACAATGAAGTGTAGTTTTCTCTGGTTCCCATCTGCCTACTTTTCATCTAAGAAATTACTGTCTCTAGAAATTACTACTGGTTTGTTCAAGACATTCTTCTAGGAGTACACAGCACATACATGCTACTACAGATGGCTTTTAAACAAAATAGGAATCATATTATTCTTCAACTTTAGTACTAATGAAATACTATCAGTTGAAGGTTAGATTTGGATAATGAAACCAGATCTAGACTATAGAGAAGACAAAAATGATGTTGAAACGTTTTCCTTCTTGTTCATTAATACTACGTAATATGTTGTGACACTGCTCTAAAATCCAGGAAGTAATGTATTAGCTATATTCCTCTTTTCTTTTTCCTTAGAGTCAAACTTATATTTGGAAAGGAATTGAGAAAAATTTTATTGTACTGTATCATGGTGTAATGCTGAAAGTAAATTGAAATAAAGTCACGATATCTTGACAACCAAGAGTTCAATGTGAGCTCTATGAAAACAAGACAGTGTGGTGATTGCTGGGGGCAGAGAGAGGGTCAAGGTGGATGAGGTTATAAGGAGCATAAATGGTAATGGGAAAATATAATGAAAAATAAACTATTAAAACAGAACAACAAAAGAAAATAGGACAAAATCTTGCCTATTTTATGTTTACTTACCATTGGCTTCCTAGCACCTAGGACAGTGACTGTTGACCTCCTCTTCTCACTCTGTTATTTTTGTCTTACAAATTATAAAGGGATCATACTATACAAGCTGTTCTTTGTGTTTTTTTCCCTTGTTAATTATGGACATTTTCCATGTCAATGTTCTGTTTCTTTAAATAAATATATTAGAGGAGATAAGCTCACAAATTTAAATATACATGAATGTTTATGAAAATTTTATTCTGGGACTAAATAATAGTGCTTCTACCATTCCATGTAGTATACTTATTTAGTCTTTTCAATTGATATTTATGCAATGTGATTAAAAGTGATGATGTAGAAGAATATTTAACATGGGAATAAAGTCATTAAGAATAAGTAAAACAGCACATTGTTAAGTATATGTGCAGTGTGACATTAACTGATGGTATAGAAATAAAACATTTCTCTATATTTATATTTATGCTTATGCTTATAATCCAGTTATAATCATATTATTCAAATGTGTCAGTTTTATTTATTTTACTAAATATATTGTCTATCAAGAAACCTGTCATTTTAAAAAAATGTCCTTTAGTTTGCAAAAGGATTTATTTCTGGATTCCTGAATGGTAAATTTCCTAAGCACCTTTAAAATAGAATTCCATTATTAACAATTTAAATCTAAAAATAACTTGTGGTGAACACATAAAATGGGGATTAAAATGAAGCATAGTGTCTGGTTTCTGCTAATTTGATGGTGTTTTTGAGTGTTAGAAGTAGAAAAAGTGTAGAAAGTTCAAGTATTAAAGTTGGAACATTTGCAGTGACGAAATAAAAAATCCTTTTAAATATTAATTTTGTTGTTCCTGCAATGAAGTTTTATCATAAATGTGAGCGAGAGAGCGAGGGAGAACACGCACGCGTGCAAGAGAGAAAGGTGGAAAGGTAAAGAGAAAGGGAAAAAAATAAATAAAAGACCTGCTGTATTTTTACGGTATTAAAATAATTAGTTCTTTCCTAGTATGAATTTAGTAGCTCTTATAATTATTGTTTTACTTTCTTAAGAATTAGTTTCTCTTAAACCTTCTGAGTCTTTCTTGCTCTAACCTCCTTCAGGAATTGAGAAAATAGTTCACCAGGTTGCTGCTATGTTAATGAATCTGATCTATGTAGGACTAGAATGTGTACTAGTTTTATGTAGTTTTCATCTTTAAGACCTTGTTAAAATGTTTTTCTTAGTGAAGCCTTCTTTGACTCCTTATTTTAAAAATTGCAGCAGCTTTCCCTCACCCTGTACTTTCCATCCCCCTTTTCTGCATTTTTAAAAACATTTAGCATCTTGTAATAATACCTAATTTACACACTTTGTTACTGTTTCTTCCTGCCACCCCCTTTAAAATATAAACTCCAGTGAAGGAAGGAATTTTTGTTTCCTTAGTTCGTTATGTATTCCCAGACTCAACAGTACCTGGCACTTGGGATTATTTGAATAATCAATAGTGGGCACTCTGTATTTGTAGAATGATTAGATATTTTATTTGGTCGATGGAGGTGAAATTTAAGTATTTGCAGAAGTTTAGGGTTCCCTAGTTGTTTTGTGGTAGGTGGATGTTCATTGTAATCTAGTAATAAATTAAATTTGTAGACAAGTTAGAATTTCTTTAATTATTTCTGAATAATCCTAGAAGAGGGATTATTTATTAATTTTATGATATTGCTTATTGACTATTGCTAAATGAGTACCCCCCAAAAAAGACTAACAAGTAGGGGAAAACCTTTCAGCTTGGTAAGAGATTATGGCCTTTTTGATCCTTGTGAGGAAGCTACATACAGTTTTAAGAGCTCTCTATCTGATTTTAAGATTCATTTCGGGGACTTCGTGTTTTAGGTATGTTTCTTTGAAAAGTAAGAAGTTGTGAGGAAGTGAGTTGAATGAAATTTGCAGAATGATTGCTTTCTTGAAATCAAAACTGTTGAGTGTTAATTAGCACCTCAGGTTTGTGTGAATGCTTTTAGACTTGAGTGATAATGGGACTCATTATTATAGTGTTAGGTGTTCCAAGGTATCCATATTTATTCATCTAACACTTAAGACCAACTATATGCTTGGCAGTGCTAGATTCCTGAGGATACAAGTAGGACAGATTAATTAAGCATAATGAAGAGGTGGTAAAAATGTTTGTGTTTCACTGTGCCGCTCCTAGTCTTGGGATCTCCCATAAATCAGGAGAATTTATTTCCTTGGGTATTTTTGGCTTTGATTTAATTTAAATTGAAAGTGATTAAGAAGATGTATAATTAACAGTTTCAATATTAGTTTGATATTGAGCTAGAATGTTTATTTTTTGAAGAAATTAGCATTTATTATTATACCTGATACTCTGCTTTATTTTCTTTTAACATAGTCCTTATAACAATCCTACAAGATAGGATTATCAATATTTTACAAATAAGGAAGTTGAGTGTCAGAGAGGTTAAATAATCTGCTTAAGGTTCACAGTTTATTGTGGATTTTAATTTTTTAATGTTTTAAACAATTTATTATTTTTATTATTAACAAGATGTACTGAATTCGGAAGTGGGGCTGCAAAATTTTCCTCCCCAAATTGAATTTTTGGATTTTGAATTAAGAGTATTTCAAAATAAAGATGCTCTTTTTAAATCAAATGCTTTAAAATTTAAAAAAAAAAAATGTTAATTATAGAAAGGAATATAAGATTAAGGGGAAGATAGTGATGGGGAGATAGTCATATTGACTCATTTTTAACCTCTTGGTGTACAGTTGATACTTAATAATATATGTATTGTTAAAATATATCTTGACTGTGAGACCTGGAGTCAAATCTGGCCTCCAATGTCTAATGGTTTTGTAAGTTGAGTTTTTCATGGTTTTGGGGTAAATTACTTATTTTAGTTTTGCAGATGAGAATGGAGGTTTAGAGAAGGCACCTACATCATAGAGTTTTGAAAATTAAAAGTGATAAGACATATAAAATGCTTGTTATATAAATAAAATTCCCGGCACATTTTAGTTCTTTGCACATAAATGTATTGTCTTTTTCTGAGATGAAACATCAAAAAAAATTTTTTTAAAGATTTTTATTTTTAGAGAGAAGGAGAGAGACATCAGTGTATGGTTGCTTTTCACCTGCCTCCAGTTATGGACCTGGCTGGAGAACTGGCTTGCAGCCTGGTTATGTGCCGTGGCTGGGAATCAAACCAGTGACCTTTGGGTCAAAAATTTTAACTGCCTTTTCCTAACTTAGTATGTCAAAGGTAGCTTTCCATATACAACATTTTAAATCATCAGGTATTAAGTAATCCACACAATGGGATGCTATAATATATTCAACTCTCTCTTTCTTAGTAGACATTTTTTCCAGGGTCTGTTTTGCAATTATAAATAATGCATCAGTGAATATTGTAGCAGACTTTTGTATATGTTTTTATCCCATTAGGATAGAATTGGAGGCTGAGGAGTAGGTATGCTTTTAAGATTTCTGATCCATGTTTCTGGATTGCCTGTCAGATTGGTTGTTAACTATTTATGTTCCTAACAGTAATTTATATGAACACTTGTTTCACTGTATTGTTACTGAACCTGGCATAACTTTAAAATGCTGATTTAAGCTATTTTCATTTTCTTTGATTAGTAATAAGTTTGAGGGTTATTTTTCTACATGTATATTGGTCTTTGTGTATTGTACTATTTTCCTATTAGTTTTCATGTCTCTTTTCCTCCTGGAGGGTACTTGTCTTCTCCTTAGTGCCGTAGAAGACCTCTTTGTATATAAACACAATGAACCCATTGTTGTATTTTGTATTTTCCCCAACTTGTCCATTTCTCTTATATTTTGCTTACATTTATTTTTGAATGTATAGAAATTTAAAATGTTTATGTCAACATATTTTTTGGTATTCTGCTGTGAGGGAATGCTTAGAGAAGCTTGGTCCTCCTTAAACTAAAAATCTTGGCAGTCATAACTTTTGGTCTTAGACCCCTTCATACTCTTAGAAACTGTTGGAAGACCCCGAAGAGCTTCTTTTCCTGTGGGTTACATCTGTAGACATTTGCCACATTAGAAATGAAAACAAATTTATAAATATTTATTAAGAAACATTAAGTCCTTTACATGTTAATATGAACATTTTTAATGAAAAAATCATATTTTCAATAAAAAGATTACTGAGAAGTTTTACATTTTTGCAGATACCTTTCACTCATTAAAGAGAGCTGGATTCTCATATCTGCCTCTGAATGTAAACTCTTGTGATTTATCCCCAAACATGTTTGCCTCTGGAGAACCCTATTGTGTATTTCAGAGAATGGGAATGAAAAAGCACATGCCATCTTATTATTGTTATGAAAATAATTTTGGCCTCATGCACCTTCTGAAAGGGTTCAGAGATTCAGAGTACACTCTGAGAACTGTTGATAAAAATACATATTCATTTATACTTTCCTCTTGTATTTTTATGACTGAGTTTAAATCTGGAAAATGAATTTGAGTATACATTTTCAAATATCTGCCCCTCCACGCCATTATTAGCTCATCTCTTGCCATTTTCATGTAAATCATTGACTGACCAGGATAAAACTATACGCCTAAATACAATCACTGAGTTAGCTTAGCTGTTCATTGAAAGGAGTATCCCTTTTTTGGTATATTCTCTTAGATTCCTGATGCACCCACCCCACCCCACTCCAACCTGTAGTTTCACAGCATATTTGTCTTAAAAACAAAAGATTTTTCATTTATGTTGATTATGGCATTTTGCCCTAAAATTGTTGTTTCCTTACCAATTATGAAAATGATTGTTGTAGATTTAAATGTACATAGAAACGCAAGTAAGAAAAAATATTTTGTTACTTTGAATAATCAGAGTCCTACTGATAAGCTATTATTGCTGTGCTGGGATGGCACTTCAGTACTAAAAAATGCTGGCAAGTTAAACTACACAGATTCCTACTCTACTGTTAAAAAATTATACATCTTTTGAGGTATTACTTCTTGTTAACACTCACTAACCAAACTTACATTTATTACTTTTTATGTGTTCGTAGGTACATTGGATAAAAAGAACAAGACACGGTTTCCTGTCACTAAGTTTGCAGGTTAATGAAGAAATATACATGTTATGTGATAAGTATTATAGCCACAGCAATTATGAATATTACAGGAAAGCCTAAACAAGCTATTACTGAGAAATGATGAGGGAGTAAAAAGAAGGGGGTGGGGTTTGAAAAGATGAAGGTGTTAAAATCTTCTTTTGGTGTTTGATGCTTTACTTTGGCTGTTTGGATGAAGAGAAGAAAGGAGACAGGAATGACCCACAGTTGTTTTGCTTGAAAGACTAGGTGGTAATGATTTTTACTAAAATAACAAATTTCCCTCATTCCTAACAAAATAAAACTTGCTGTATATCTACAGTTTCCAAGGTTCATTCTTTGGCTTTCCAAGATCAGTTCGATTGTGGCTATGTTGAGGTTGAGGGGCCTGGAAACATTCCAGTGGAGATGTCTGGAAGGCTTGGAAAGCTGCCAAGGTAGTTGTGTGGGCTAGAGTTAGATGTGTAGTATATAGCATGGTTGAATAGAGGTTAAAAGTCATCTTTAAAGAATTCTTAACAGCAGAGAAAGTAGCCAGGGACCCTCCAACATTTGAGGGACAAGCAGAGGAAAATTAGTCCAGTAAGAAGTAGTAAGAGGGAAAACACAAGAGTGGCAGTGTAGAAGGCAACTGACCAAAATTTAAGATGATAAGGGAAGGGGAAAAAGAGGTCCGAAATGTTAAATCTTGCTTAAAATGACAAATAAGACTTGAACATTGGTCATTAGATTTAGGAATACGAAGGCATTGGTGACTTTAGCAAGAAAAACTTAACTGGGAAGCTGAATACTGAAGCAATAGCTATGATGATAGAGATGAGGAAGTGGAAGATAAAGGAGTGTTGGCTACTCTGTGGGGAGCTTGCCTATTAAGGTGGAGGGTGCAAGTTACAAGTGGGCAAAAACATAGGGATTTGAGAATATTTATGCTCTAAAGGAAAAAGGAGAGAATAAGAAATTGAACTGAGAGATAGGGAAATACCTGAGTGATCAGGAAATACTATTATCTTGAACTTCCTAGAAAAATGTTTCTACATTTTTTGTAGGAAATGTTCTAAAATCTATATTTTACATAATGCTGAATATGATTTTTCATACCAATTTATGATACAGTAAGTTCTCACTTAACATTGATAAGTTCTACCACTTTAAGCAATATTACGTGTAAGGAAACCAATTTTATCATAGGACAATTGATTTAAACAACTTTTAAGTTCCTATGGTATCTCATTAATGTTAATAACACAATGACAATGAACATTACTGGAGGACCTGCTGTATTTCTGTTGTGATGAATGTTAGTTTCTGTATTCTACTGAAGGATATAGAAACAGGTGCATTCTAAAATATAACAGCTTGGAGCTATTTAATATGATTATGTAGTAGCTTTTTAATAATCATTTTCATCTTTTCCCTGCTTGTAGATGTGTCTTCTCTCTGAATCCCCCACCTTATTAGTGTAGTTGATCCTAGAAGTGATACCACCTGTTCCTACAAATGTGCTGTATCACCATTTGTGAGACTTGTGTTCTGAATGAGATTGATGATTTTAATCGGTACTATACATGTAGATTATAAGGAAGATCTGGGGGGATTGCTTCCATAAAGCTTAGTCTGTGATATATGTGGTTTTCTGCTACTGTTTCACTTAAAGAATGCAGAACTCTATATAAATTAGATTGCTTTAGAATCCCAGTTGCAACAATTACTAACTCTGAACCTGAATAAATGACTTATTTTCAAAACTTGGCTTTCTTCATCTTTAAAATGATTATAATAATACTTAACCTCCCAGGGTTGTTATGGAGGTTAAATGATGTAATGCATGAAAAACAGAGTAAGTAGATTCTAATACATGTTAACTGTTAATAATTATTTTCTGTCTCCAGGGTTTTGATTTTCTAAGCTTGATGTTTCTAGAAGTCTTCTTGATTAGAGAAGGGTACTATATTTGAAAAGGAAGTTGAGTAAAAGTAGATTTCATGTGTCTGGAAGTACAGGGAGAATTTGCAGCATATATGGGGAGGCGGGCAAAAGTAGGTTTACATTAGTATACATGTATACATGCATACATGAGTATGCGAAACAGTTTATTTTTGTATTATTATTTATTATCATCTTATTTTTTGTATGAACAGCTGTAAACCTACCTTTGCCCCATCCTGTATAAACAAGGAGATTTATTTCCTGAGGTAGATTGATTGGTTGCTACAGCTATTTAGGACAGTTTTTCTTGGAGGTTTTTGGAAATACTTCTTGAGGTGGTTCTGTAAATGCCTTTATTTTTGGATTGAATACTAAAAAGTATTTAAAAATGAGAGAGGGGTAGAAGATGACCTGGAATTAAGGTATGGGGTATTTTATTTGGGGGTGGGGTGGGAAGGGGGGTGAGGGAGAGAGAAAGAGAAAGAGAATATAGGAGGGTAGGAGTTGTAGGCTAGCTATTTTAGGACAGGAAATTAGTGTAACCTGGTGAGGCTCATGAATATTGTAGGCTTAGTATCACAACTAGTGGGTAACCTGTAATTTAACCCAGGGCAGCACTTGGAGGACAGGAAGTTAGGGTTTGTGATCTGAGGAAGCCTATATTCACTTTTTAATATGAGGCTAGTATGCTTAAAAGTGGGACAGAATGAAGTTATATGGGATTATTGATAACCGTCAATTGAATAATTCTTTTCTTCCATCAAATAAATTATACTATTTTTTAAACATTTTAGAGTTCTATTGAGAATCTGGCCCTGGCTGGTGTGGCTCAGTGAATTGGTGCCCGCCTGCAAACGCAAAGGTCACTGGTTCGATTTTCCACTCAGTGCACATAACCAGGTTGCAAACCAGGTCTCCAGCCAGGTCCTTAGCTGGAGGCAAGTGAAAGGCAACCATACATTGATGCTTCTCTCTCTCTCTTCTTCCCTCCCTTCCCTTCTGTCAGAAAATAATCTTTAAAGAAAGAGAGGGAGGGAGCGTGGGAGGGAGGGGGAGAGAGAGAGAGTGGGAGGGAGGGGGAGAGAGAGAGAATCTGTACCTTTTTGATATAGTAAAATGTTAATGGTTAAAAATTTTTTTTTTATAGCTTTTGTGAACATACCAGTACATATGTAACGTAGTCCTGGATGTTGAACTTCTCTAATACCCACAGACCTCCTTTATAAAGGAGAAGAGGATTTATTATGTTTAAAAATAGTCAACTAAATTGTTTCCTTCTGAAAATTTCTCTGAATGTGTTAACTATTTAAAGTTTAATGCTGTTAAACCCACACAAAAATCTTAACTTGTTTTAAATGCCTTAAAACGTATTTTATCTGGCTGGTGGCACACTGGATAAGGTGCCAGCCTGTGAGCCCAGGGGTCACTGGTTCAATTCCCAGCCAGGGCAACATGATCAGGTTGCAAGCCAGGTCTCTATCAGCTGGGCAGTTCTGGATAAGCCATACTTATGTGATCTTATGTAGGCTTGCTCATATTTCTCATGGCTTAGTTAGTAGCTAGTCTAAGAATAGCTTGCTGAGGGTGGTCTTCTTACTCTTGTGTGTGGTGGTTGGCTGGGTGTCAGCTGGATAACTGGGTGATTGGGACTCGTGTTCTCTCAGGCTGGGTTGAGTTTATACCATGGTGACAGAGCCTGTCTCCAAGACAGCATGCAGTTCTTGACTCTTAGGTTCAAAACTGGTAAACTGTTATTTTCAATGCTTTCTGGCTGCCTACGGTATCCTAAATCCTATTAGACCTTTTCAATATTTGGCCCACTAATTTCTTCCTTCTCACAAAGATCGTAGCCTATAGTTGAACTTAGCTGCAGTAACCCTTAGCGCTCCACTCCACTGAAACTGCTCTCTGTCTCTAGTATTATTTTCTCTGATTCTTTTATGCAGGCTATTTCTTCATGCAGGGAGGGGTATGGTGGAGTAATGGGCTTTTGGTTACTATGCTGGACTTCCTCTTAATGGATCATGGAATGGTTTGAGTCCACAGTTTTTACATTCATTGCATTCCTCTCTAAAACAAACTCTGGGATTTTAGGTCATTGGAGAAAAAGTGGTTAAATATAGTTTTGTGTTTTTAAAGATACATATTCCATTTTATGTTTATATATTTATCATGCATAGTTAGTTAATACAACTTCTTTTTAGAACCTTTCTGCTAGTAGAGGCAAGACTGACTTTCCCTTAACTTGTATATAAGCAATAGGTTGCTTATTAAGTGATTAGCTTGAAGAGAACTATGGAGTATTAGCAGTAAACATATTACAATGGTAAAGTTAAATATATGTAAGGAAACTTAAAATCGTGTATGTGATTTCAGAAGTTATTTAGCTATGAAGATTTTTTTATTTTTATTTTTTAGGAGATTTTATTATTTTTCAGAGAGAGGGGAAGGGAGAGAGGCAGAGAGGGAGAGAAACATCAATGTATGGTTGCCTCTTACCTGCGTCCAGCTATTGATCTGACTGGAGACCTGGCTTGCAACCTGGTTATGTTGCCCTGGCTGGGAATCAAACCAGTGACCTTTGGGTTCGCAGGCCGGCGCCTTATCCACAGTGCCACCAGCCAGGGCCTTGCTATGAAGATTTTAGTCACTAAACCTGAAAGTATATTAGTAATTGTGGTAATCAAAAGGAAATTATTATTGGAGCTGGTTGGGGCTGGTCTTTTATTTTTTTAATTTTTAAAAAAGGTTTTTGCTTTTATTTAAAATTTTTTTCAATTATAGTTTATTTTCAGTATTATTTTGTATTGGTTTCAGGTATACAACATAGTGGTTAGATAATCATACTTTACAAAGTATTCCCCCCTGATATTTCCAGTACTCATCTGGTACCACATGTAGTTATTACAATATTATTTACTACATTCCCTATGCTGTACTTTACATTCCTGTGATGGTTTTGTAACCTACAATTTATACTTTTTAATCCCTTCACCACTTTCAACCAGTCCCCTAATCCCCTCTCCCTCTGGCAACTACCAGTCTGCTTCCCCTATGAGCCTGTTTCAGTTTTGTTTGTTCGTTTATATTCTTCAGATTCCACATATAAGTGAGATCACATGGTGTTTGTCTTTCTCTGATTTCACTGAGCATAATACTCTAGGTTCATCCAATGCTGTCACAATGGCAAGATTTCACTCTTAAGACTGAGTAATATTTCATTGTATATACAGGGTGCACGTGATCAATTGGCAAAGTTCTAGTAAACAACATACCATAAAAGTGTTATATTTTGAAATAAATTCCTATATGTAAATACATAAACATAGTCATTCAAAAAAGTCTCCATTCCCAGCAATAATAGATTCGATTCAACTTTAAAATCTTGAGAATGCTTTAACTTTTCTTTATCCATGGACATCATAATGTTCTCAATCTTAGCTTTAACAGCCTCTTTATTGAAATGAGGTTGTTCATTAACTTCTTTCTCACAAATACTCCACACATAATAGTCTAAAGGATTTGCATTTGGTGAACTAGGTGGCCAGATTTCCTTTGACCAGAATTCAGGAACATCGACACTGAGAAAGTCTTACACTTTTTCGGTGTTATGTGCTGGTGCACCGTCTTGTTGGAAGAGAAAATGACGTCCATTTGCAACTTGCTTCATCCATGATACAACTACTTCTCTCAAAATGTCAAGGTAACCATCAACAGTCATCTTCAAGCCTTGTGGGAAAACCTGCAGGGTCATGATATCTCCTTCATTGCTGATAACACCTAACACCATCATTGTAGCAGGAAATTTCATTTTCATGACAATTGGGACTTCATTAAGATTCTCACAGAGCCATGTGTTGTTTCTTCTGCTGACTGGTCCTGCTGACAATTCTTTTCATCAGAGAAGAAAATCAGGGATTTTTTTCCTTTGGGATTTTTCAAAGTTGTTAGCAGTTTCCTTGCTTTTTCAAAGTGCCCTTCCTTTGTCTGCTGTGTCATAAACTGGTCTCTTCTAAGAACACACAGTCTGTATCTGATACCTTTAGCAATAATCTTGTGAACTGTTGCATCCAACATATGCAGTTCTCTTGCTATGGAGTATATTGACTTTCCTGGGTCTTCACTGATGATCTGGATTCTGTGTACAATGTCTGGACTTGTGTGATCCTTGTGTACCTTATGTGTTTTCCTTGTTGGTGTGGCAGCATCAGGATCAGCATCATACACCTTCTTCACTTTGTTAACTGTACATAAAGGAATGTTATTGAAGTCCGCCATTTCCTTAACAGTTTGCCCTGTATGCAGTCCAGAAATTATGGTTGTTCTAACATCATATTCCTTTGCCATGACAGTTCTCAGAATTTAATACTTTATATCTGAAACAATGATGTTAAGCCATAACCTTAGAAACATAGTTTTTCAAAATAAGCATGTGAAATAAGGAGATGCAAAGTTATTGCCCCTTTATTGCACGCTCCCTGTATGGATGGACAGAGCATCTTCCATGACTGGATGACTTTCTGATTTCAGTGCTTAGGTTTAAGAGGTTAAATCTGAATATAAGTCTACTCACTGTGTTATCTATAGAGAAATGCTGACTAGCCAAAAAGTCTCACCTGAACTTAACATTTTGCAGGATATTTTTAGCAACCACATTAAAGTACATACCCTTAACTCATGCCTGTTCATGCAACTCTATGAGGAAATGAACATAGAGTACACATGTCTTCTCTTACACACAGAAGTGAAATGGCTTTCTAAAGGTAAATCACTGGCCATAGTTTTTGAGTTAAGAGAGCCACTCCAGAGATTTCTTTTAAAAAAACAGTCACCACTGGCAGCACATTTCAGTGAAACAGAATGGGTCATAAAACTTGCTTTTACTTGTGTGACATGCTCAACCTGGTCACCAAACTCAATCTGTCACTTTAGGGAAAAATGCCAGCTGTGTTCAAGCCAGCAGATAAAGTGTCTGCATTCAAAGCCAAGCTGGAATTATGGGAGCAATGAGTGAACTTTGGGGTTATTTTTATTATTATTGTTATATTACATTCATCTCATTTCCCCCCCTCTGTTCTCCCCTTTCCCACCCTCCTTATCTCTCTTCCCCACTCTGCTCTTCCCTTCCCCACCCTCCTTATTCCTCTCCCCATGTTCAGTCTCACCTGTTGTTTGTGTCCATGGGTCATTGATGCCAGTTCCTTGACTAAACTGTTCCCGTCCCTTATCTCTTCCTCCCCCACCCCCACCCCTTCCCCTCTACACACTGAAAGTGTGTTCTGTATTCATGTCTTTGGTTCTGTTTTGCTTACTTGTTTGGTTGTTCATTAGTCTCCTGTATTAAGTGAGAGCATGTGGCATTTAATTTTTGCTGCCTGGCTTATCTCACTAAGCATGGTACTCTCCATTTCCATCCATGCTATCACAAATGGTAGGAGTTCTCTCTTTCTTTCTGCTGCATAGAACTCCATTGTGTAAACGTACCAAAGTTTTTTGACCCATTCATCCACCGAAGGACACTTAGGTTGTTTCCAGTATTTGGCTGTTGTAAATAGTGCTGCTATGAGCATAGGGGTGCATTGGTTCTTCTGAATTGGTGTTTCAGGATTCTTTGGGTATAATCCTAGCAATGGAATCACTGGGTCATAAGGCATGAACTTTGGGATTTTTGACATGTTTCAGACATTAGCAGAGATTTTGAAAGAGACGGAGTCAGGGCCTTCTTTCTCCAAGCTGATGCATGATCACCTCTCTCAGCTTTCAAAAGAATTTGAACATTACCTCCAACCACAAACAAAATAAATCTGAATTGGGAAAGAATGTATCTACAACCCATTTGTGAATAAGCCAGGTGAATGACTTTGTGCTGGGAGAAGATCAACTGTTTGAGATTACAAATGATGGTAGCCTAAAATGTGTATTTGAGACAACTTCAAATTTCCATACATTCTGGATTAAAGTCAAGGCAGAATATCCTGAGATTGCCACAGAAACACAGAAAATCTTGCTTCCATTTCCAACATCTTATCTTTGTGAAGCAGGGTTTTCTGCAGTGACAGCAATCAAAACAAGATTATGGAATAGATCAGACATAACCAACACATTTCAGGTGTCACTGTCTTCCATCACTCCCAGATGGGATCATCTAGTTGCAGGAGAACAAGCTCACGGCTCCCACTGATTTTGCATTATGGTGAGTTGTATAATTATTTCATTACATATTACATATTTCATTACATATTATGTAATAACAATTGATAAAATATACAATAAATGTGCTTGACTCATCCTGAAATCATTCCTCCTATCCCCTTCCCCCCAGTCTGTGGAAGAATTGTCTTTCACGAAACCAGTCCCTGGTGCTAAAAAGGTTGGGGACAGCTGTTCTAGGCTATTCGGGTAGGATCTGAATCCAGCTGACAAGCATCCTTAGAAGAGAACAGACACACAGAAGGAGGCAATGCAATTGGAATAATGGCATCTATGAGACCATAAATCATGTAAGGTGGACAGCTGCCAAAGCTGAAAGAGGCAAGGAATGGGATTCTCTCCTACAGCCTGTGGAGGGAACCCTGTCAACATTTTGATTTCAGACTTCTGGTCTCCAGGACTAAGAAAATTTCTGTTGTTTTAAGCAACCCAATTCATGGTATTTATTATTCCAACCACAGGAAACCAATACAAGGACCAAAGCAATTTTCTTTTCTTAGCTTGTATTTATTTCATGTTCTTATTAAGTTGTTCTATAGCACTAAACTTTTAGAAGTACTTTTTTCCCTGCTTTTTAGATTGCTTTCTTCCAAATACAGTTCTTGGTTTGGCTTTTGCATGTTTTCCTGATACTCCAATTTTCTCATGGTTAAATTGGGCCGCTCTTTCCAGATGTTTGTTTTGATATAACTTTCATCCATGAATGCTTTCTCTTTTTCACATTATTTTTATACCCTTGTCTGCTAAGAACACATCTGTTGTTTTTAATGCATTTGTCTGTAGCCTGAGAGTGTAAAGTAGAGAAGTCCCTTAGCCAGTGTAGTTCTTTTTGAACATCCTTTCCACTGCCAAAGTCAGGTGTACATTCTACTTTTGTGCACTTCTTTTTCTTCCTTCAACTTAGTACACTAGCCTGGAGGATGGTGGCTCTTCTGCCTTTGCTGAGGTTCACAGGTGATGTATAGTGGACTTCGGAAAAAACATTAGCTGGAGACTTTTCTTGGACCCTCCTCCCATACCTTGCCACACTTCCTCCTTAGATAGCTACCGTGGCATTTTCATGTTTCACTTTTTACAATATCGAGGAGTATCAGAGAATTCTCAGTAATTTGTTCACCAATTTCCTTCAGAATTGCTCCTATAAGTGTTAGGAGCTATGCCTTTTTTTTTTTTTTTTCCCTTGACTCTCCCCTCTTTTGTAGTTTATATCAAAAGCTGTTCTATTCATTATTTGGTTGCTGATGGTGAGTTTTTGGTAATTTAAAAAAAACAATGATCTCTTTCTTTGTTAGTTATGGGGGAGAAATAGTGGTGATACCAATTCCTTTCACTTTCTCAACCTAGAAGATGAAAATTTTAATTAAAACTGAATACGTGTTTTATTTTCATTGATGGTCATTGTTCCTCTAAATATAGCATGGCAAGATGTTTTAATTTTGTTATCTAATTTTAATTAGATGTTGTTCACTTCTTAGTGACTTCAGTTTTATTTGAAATAATCTCTTAGTGAAAGGAGTCAAGTTACTTATCAGATTTTGCCACAAATTCAGTCTTGGGGAGGTGGTGGATCTGTTCTTCAAATAAGTATTTTTGAGTTGCAACAAATGTGTACTGAGATACCAGATAAAGAGTCATTTAATTAAACCTAGTGATACCAGAATGGCCTGCAAAACTGCTTAATGCTACAGTTCCTCGCCTCTTCACTAATTATCTCCTTTTCATTTTTTTTTTCCTCACTGTGCTTTAATCATGCCCCCATTGTCAGGTCCTAGAACTTTGAGCTTTGAACCTGTAGATTTTGATAGAGGGCTGGGCTCTGGCCTGGTGATAAACATGGACTTACTCGGAGTTTTCAAGAGATTTGGCATGCTGTATAGCAGGTGGCAGGTTAACAACCACACAGGTTGGGCAGCTAGTGTTGGCATCCCCATGCACAGTTATCCCACCCTTATCACAGCTGCACTTAGGTTAACAACCATAGGGAGAGACTAGGCATTCTGCACCCATCCCACACTCCTTTGCAGATAGCTGTCAAGGGTGTCAGTGTTCCACGCACGGTTTGTCCCACCCCGTACAGCAGCATCACTCGTAGCTTACATTAAGGGCATCTTATATACACATCAGAACAAAGGAGGCTCTCTATATACGCTAGAACAAAGAGGCAGTATACCCAAAGGCAACACCTGTCTGCTCAGGGTCACTATAGTGGCTATTCTTGGGGCCTTAATGTTCCAGGGCTCTGGGATCAAGATTAGCTTCAAGGCTAGCTAGTTTATAGACTCCAGCGGAAGGGCCAGCCTTATACAGAGAGTAATGGGGGACCAGCACCCCCTTCCAACATCCACCACATCTTTTCAGGTATATTTTTATTTTTAACAGCTTTCTTGAAATGTAAGTTACATACCATAAAGTTCACTTATCTAAAATGTACAATTCAGTTATTTCTAATATATTTATAGGGTTGTATAACCATTATTAAATCTACTTTTAGAACATTTTTATCATCCCCAGAAGAAATCTCTTATTCATTAGCGGTCATTCCCCTCTACTTCCCACCTACCTCCCTGTCCCCTCAGCCCTAGGCAATCATTAGTTTACCTTCTGTCTCCATGGATTTGCTTATTTTGGCATCTCATACAAACAGAATCAAGAAATATGTGGTCTTTTGTGACTGACTGACTACCCTTCTTCTTTTTTTTTTTTTTTTTTTTCAAAATGATTATTTTTTTAAAGATTTTATTTACTATTTTCAGAGAGAGGGGAAAGGAGAGAGGCAGAGAGGGAGAGAGACATCATTGTATGGTTGCCTTTCACCTGCCTCCAGCTACAGACTTGGCTGGAGACCTGGCTTGCAACCTGGTTATGTGCCCTGGCTGGGGAATCGAACCAGCGACTGTTAGGTTTGCAAGCTGGCACCTTATCCATTGCTCCACCAGCCAGGGCTTGACTACCATTCTTTTATTCCCATATTTTGTTAAACTTCTGTACCCTCTTTCTTTTTTCATGCCTTTATTATCCTTCCCCACCCAATTGTTTCCTCCTCCCCTTCACACTTTGAAATTTCAACTGAAATATCACTTTCTTAGGAAGACCTAACTCCGAACAGATTCTAGAACCTTCATTTTGGGCTCCATTGCATCCTGTAGTTCTCTTTTACATATTCTTACCTCAGTTAGTATATAATTGTATAATTGTATAAATAATACTCTTCTAGGCACTAGGTCCATGAAAGCTGAGTTTGTTATTTATTTTTCAGTCTCAAGTGTATAAAAAAATACTTGGATGAATATATTCAGACCTCAACCCAGTGGTGGTGGTGGGGAGTTTTCAGAGAAGAGAGGGAGGGGAGTTGTGTGTGTGTATTAACTATTAATGTAGTAACACTACTCACAGTCATAAATGTAAGCTGAAAAAGTAGAAAATATAGGGGCTAATTAGTTTTGTGTTATGTGTGTTGGACAAATAATCAAAAGAATTCTCTATTACACTCTGTGAAAATATGAATCTGGTAAATTTCTTACAGAAAAACTTAAAACTGTCATTTCCAGGTTAATTTCTGGGGTTTATTTATATTGTTGGCAAGATTCTCTGGAATATTTACCCTACCTAAGAAGTTGAATAACACAACCAAAGTCTTTAAAAACAAAAACATCCTGATTCATACAGTTCAGTTTTCCAAGCAAGTTTGTAAATTATGAGTTCCACTGCATGTGGGACATGTTTATTGAAGAAGGGTGTTTCTTCACTTTTTTTGATGGGTACATTAATGAAATTGGTGAGGTTCAGCTGCTATTACTGGCCTCTGGTGTCCACCATTTCTTCTCTGTCACGATGTCTAGATTGTTAGGTACATTTGTTCTCTTCTTTTATGTTTTCTTTGCTCTTTTTTGGCTAGTGCAGGTAGGGGGGACAAAGGTATAAGCAACTGTGGGTTGTACATATGAAGGTCTCCTTGATAAAATTTAAAGTAACACTTTAAAAGTAGATAGGCCAGATGGCTTTCTGTTGGCTTTGTCGATCTACAAGGTAATACAAGACTATTTACTATATCACATACTTGAAGCTTTAAACTGTCTACTGTGGTACTCTATTTTGGGTGTGTAGTTTCAGTGTTGGTAATGGAAATTGATGAGAAAATAGGATAGCTGTACAGGTATTCATTTGATAGCAAACTTTTATTTAGATGTATTTCATATATTTATGTACTAAAGTACAAGTACTCAATGTGTAGGATTAACCTCCTCCACCATTTTAAATGGTTCTCACTTTTCCATTGATTTCCTTCTAAAAAGAAGTATGTTTTGGAGTGCTTCTGAAGATTGTAGAGATAATGGTTTATAAAAAGGAATTTAGCTAGAAGTCACTTAGCAGACATGCTGGTCCAGTCCTGATTTATCATTAGTTCAAATAGGAAACAATAGGAGTTGCTAAAAACCATCTGCACAGGGCCAAGTTTGTTATGTAGGTGTTCCCCAAGGATGAAAATTGCTTATCAGAAGAAAGTATTTCCTACCTTTAAGTCCACTAGGCTTCTGACACAGTAAGCAATGAGTCAGCAGTGTTGGAAGCACTCTGCCTTGGCATCAGGTGTTCCACTTAGCATACTCTTCTGTGACCCACTAGCAAGAGGAGGATCAGCCATCATTCTTAAGCAGTGGCAGTTGGAACCAGGTCTTATTATAGTCCTGCTGTGAGTGTAGGACTATCGTTCCAGTGGCCTTTATTTAACAGCCCAGTTAGCATCTCTTCTAGTAGAGCTTTGTGGGGAGAAATACTAAGTAGATGCTGTTTTGTGAATTGACCTAGTTGGTCTGTCAGTATTGTTTCTCTGTAGATTTGCCCTATTTGAATGGCATTGCTAAGATCTCTAAGATCCATTTTTGTTGGGAAAGTGGTGGGGACCATTAAGTCAGTTTTCAAAGGGATAAAGAGAGGGACAAATATAAAAACAAGTATGTATTTGACTGAGTAATTCAAATCAGTTGAAACAATGTTATTTTATATATATTTCTCTTAGGCATAGTTCTTATTAACTATAAACATAGCATCAGTACTTCTATTGTAAATGTAAACTTAAAATTAATCACTATTTGAAAATGTGTGAGTATCCCTTGCAAAAATAGAATTAATGACAGAACTCATTACATGACTGTTTTGTTCTTTACAGTTAAGAGCATTCTTGTAAAGCTCTTAAGAGGAGGCATCCTAATTCACTTCCACTTTAATAGTTAAACAAGTTAATCTGTAATATTTTAGGTGTATTCCCCCTCCAGATTATGCAGAAAAGTCTTAGCCTGTAAACGGATTGTATTCTAAAAGTTTATCAGTAGTTTTGAAACTTAGATATATTTTCCATTGAAAGTTTTATAAATAAGTAAAATAAGATTGGTTAGATTCCCAGGCTGTTCTATAAAAGCCTAACTAAGCCACATTAACTCAGATATCTACATATTTACAGTGAAAAATAATAGAAAATAATAATTTTGCAGAAATAGTAATTAAACAAAACCAGAAATCCCTAAATATTAGGTTAGAAAATTCTGATGAATTCTGGTACTTGATTGATAAAGGGATTTAATCTAAGGGAGATAAGGAGTAGATAGAGCAATGTGATTCCTGTTGTGGGGGAGAGAGGATGATAAGAAAGTGTGCTGGATTACATATCCCTGTGTTGGTCAGTTAACTGGTGCTAGATGTCTTTGGAAGCTATTTAGAACTGGGAATGAGGAATAGTGTGCTGCCTTGGTATTTATGTTGGCAAAATTTCAGTGTTTTGTGTTTTTTGTGTATGTGTGTGATGTGTGACAGCAACTCAAACTAGGAAAACTTGGCATTTGTGCTGCCTGGCACTACCAGAACCAATAAGTAAGCAATGATTGAATCTTTGTGGGTTCTTTATTTAGATGATGGTGACAGATCACGGGTCATGTACCCAATAAACCATATTAACATTTCATTTCAAGCTGACCTTTTCATAAGAAGAAAGGGTAGGTAAGGCATTTGGAAATTTTACTCAAGACAAGAGTTGCCGTCTATGGGGGATTTTCCTGGTATCTGTTGATCAGCAATCCTGTATCTTCATCACAGCCCATCCCTCCCAGGCTTGCAGAACCCTTGGGGCACAAAGCTTGAATTGCTTATCCTCCTGGAGTCTGTAGGTCAAGCATTCCAATTCTGGAAATGAACAGCTTTTTCCAAATGTGTTAATCATTTAAGTCTATGAACTATGACTGAAACTAAAAACTTGAAAACTTTTGAGTTCCCAAATCACAACTGCCACCCAAATATTACATGAATTAGGGGAACTTTTTAAAAATAACTTACTATTGTGAGGAAATTATACTCTTACCTTTAAACCTGTAAGAAGTAAAATATTGTAGTTTAGCCAGATCAACAGGAGATTTCTAAAACTGTGATGTAAAGATTGTTTTCATATTCCTTTTTGTTTATTGATTAGAAAAATCATGCTGCCCTGCTTTTTAAATACCCAAAATGTTTAAATCCCACCCCCCACCCCCCAACCACCACCACCACACACACAAAAGGGCAATGTTTCTTCAGTTTCTGAGAAAGTATCGGCTATGGTGAACCAGTGGATTATTACTATGTATTCTGAAAAATCTGTTCAAGTGCTTAAATGTTTGATGTCAGTTTACTGATTTGATTTTCTTCGGGGGAATTCTGGCTCTCCCTTTATCATTTTAGATGATTTGTTGCTCTGGTAGCCTTATATCCCAGACTGCATGACACAGTTTAAATTATAGTGTTTTGCCTTTGTATTAAAAGGTAGATCAGTCAGTCGGTTGGGGTGCCATCCCCTACACCAAAAGGTTGCCGGGTAAATCCCCAGTCAGGATGTAACAAACTGGTCA